>SJXQ01001754.1:0-240227 GCA_006408695.1 Aepyceros melampus | reverse complement strand
CTAAATGTCACCCCCCCCCCCCCCCCCCCGTCCTTAATAAATTTGCAAATGAAAGTTAATGACAGAACAACTCTTTGGCTTAAGCTGTGTAGTATTTCATTTCAAGACTAAAGGAAACGGAAATGTGCTTGGCACTTCTGAGGTCTAATCAGCAAAAACACCTTCCCGGAACTTTAGCAATAACCTTGTCTTTGTTGATATGAAATGTTTTTATTTTTCTAAAGGTAATTTTTTTTTCCACACCTGATGGGGTTAGTTAGCCATGCCCTGTTACCTCCTAGGAATGGATGGATGGCTAAATAAATTTCTCTGTTTTCCCACACACTTGAATTTAAGTGAACTGTGGCATGTGAGAGGCTAGAAAAGAGTAATCATGGACATGAAAGTATGTGCTCTCCCCACTCCAACCCCATACCATGCCTCCTCCATTTAATGCTGCAGAGAATCTGATCACTATTTTAAAAAAACACAAAGAGAGCAAAAGACAAGTCTAGGCATGTTCTTGCCTGGAGAATCCCAGGGACAGTGGAGCCTGGTGGCTGCCGTCTATGGGGTCGCACAGAGTCGGACACGACTGAAGCGACTTAGCAGCAGCATCAGCAGCAGGCATGTCATAAATGAAAACAAGAAAGTGTAATAAAAGCTCTTTTTGTTCAGCCTGCCTAGACATTAACAAATAATCATGATTTAGTTCTATTATCTGATTATGTTTTATTTCTCAGCCTGTATACCTTGGTGATGGACAGGGTGGCCTGGTGTGTGCTGTGATTCATGGGGTCGCAAAAAGTCGGACACGACTGAGTGACTGAACTGAACTGAACTGAAACCTGGTACCACTCTTAGCTATCTTTTTGCTCAGTGAATGTTATCGCAGCACTACCATCTGGAAAACAAAGCAGTCAATGAATTTTCCAATTACTTTGAAGATGCTACATCATAGATATATATACAGTTCTACTGATTTCCATCCCCCTGGATTATCTAGATTTTTGTTTCTGTATGACATGAGTTTTTGAAAAGCTTTTCTTTAATTTGGAGAACTTGTAAGTATGCAATCTAGAAGACAAACTAAAGAATTCTGATTCTCAGCTTGACCTTCCTCCTCAAGAAGAGACTTTTTGTGCTCTATAAATTGAATATATCTACTTGAAGTGTTGTAAGGGTTAATACTTTACTTCTAATTATGGTAGAAGAATTGAAAACTGGTATATCTGTACTATGTTAAAGGGATTCATGGTAATGTATGATTGCTGCTTTTTTAATCAACAGGATTCAGTTCATATTTATATTATTTCTTCATTCTTCAATTATCATGAAACCACTCCAGTTATATTTTTGGTTAGTATTTTACTACTCAGGGAAAAAAATGAACAAAATAATTCTTTTTCCCACAGTTTTATTTTTTGAAACCATAGCAGTTAATTTATTTTGATGTATCTCCCTGTCACCATTTTACAACTGGCTTTTTCTTAGTTTTTAAAATAAACATTTTTAATCGGAGCTCAGGGTAATTGAAGAAATTTTTTTAGCTTCTAAAATACCCAGTATAATAGAGAAGGTTTATTTGGCTTCCAAAATGTCCGGCCACCACTTATGCCCACCATAATTTTGGTTAAAAAAGTATTTTTGTTTAATTGATTCCCACTATGTGAAATTCACATACAGGATTTCCACAGATACCAGGTTTGAGGGAAAAAATCGCAGTATTAAAGAATGGTTTTTAAATATGAAGGTAAGGGATTTCCCTGGTGGTCCAGTGGCTAGGATGCTGAGCTTCCAGTGCAGGGGGCATGGGTCTGATCCCTGGTTGGAGAACTAAAGATCCTGCATGTTGTGTGGCATGGCCAAAAATAAAATAGAGAAGTTAAACTTTTATATATATGTGTGTGTGTGTATATATATATGTACATATACATATATAAATTAAAAATGGAGGTAACCCACACCAAAGCACTGATTGTCCTGGGAGGAGACCTGGGCATTCATCAGACACTGTCATTAGGGAACCTTGTGATGTGGACATGTGACCTGCCCTCCAGAGGAAATTTCCTTAAAAGCCCAGAGGGTGAGTTCCCAAAGTTTATGAGCAATTGTGTTTGTAACGATTGGAAATCATTTGCAGCATCTGTAAGAGTCACCATCAGGATTGTCTTCCTGGTCATTTACTTTGACAACTTGAGCTCAAAGCCTTGACTTTTCAAAAGGTTTTTGAGGCAACAGAGGAGAACCTTAAATCCATTAACTCAGAAGGCATGGCAGCATTCCATTTCTACTGATTACAGCCCTTAAAATGAAGCTTTCATAATGAAATAGTGTCCACTGAAGAAAATATTTTCTCTTTTTGCTTTCTCTGCTTTTTTGGTTTCTGTCTGTGCTATGTACAATTGAAGAAGATATGTGCTAAAAAATATTTTATATGAATTGACAGTTATATTGGACAGGGTTTATCAACTTCTCAAATATTATTTCATTTAAAGAAAACTTAGTTATACCTTATTTTAAACTGCAGAAAATAATTACTTTAAAATGTTGCCATTAAAATAATCCTAAAATGTATACTTTTATTCAAGGACTAGATGACATATAGGACAAGAATCTTTCCTATTTAAAATGTATACCTTGTAAATTTCATTTGTAAATTTATGACTACCTTTGACCACTTATGCTTTTTTTGTTTCCTTATTTTAAGTTGTCCTAAATTATTAGCATATTGATTTGAAGAGTTCTGCATTTTAGTTGAAAGAAAAAAAATTGAGAGAATAACTGTTTCAGAATGGTGCCTCTCATTACTGTGTCAGCGAAGCATTTTTCCCAAGTTTTAGATACAAACCAGTATTTTGTGGAGTTTTATTCAGCCACTAATAGTCCATCCTGGCTGAAGTTTAATATACCAAATTTGAGGTGCAGAATTATTTCTAAATAACACTGTGAAATGTAATCTTAACTGCCCTCGAGGACCTAATAAAGCTACACTTAACCCAGTGTGTATTGAACAAACACCTGATCGTTTATACACTTAAGTTAGATGCTGAAGTTCTGCTTTCTATGGCCCTTCCTTGTAAAAGTGCTAGTGTAAAGGGCACACTCCTTATCGGGAAGAGGAAGATTGGCATTAAAAAAAGAAATGCCACTCTGAGATGTGAATTTGCAAGACTAGGATGCAGAGGGTCTCTATGGTGTTTTTCTTCAGCACCACGTGGACAAATCTATTTATAGTAATTTATTCTAGAAGAAAATTTTAAATGAAATTTTCCACATTGGCCTTTTGTAGGACCGCTCTTAGAATCAACGACTAAGCTGCTTTTTCAGGCTCTTATACAGAGCGTGCAGCCAGTTACATTTTACTTGGTGGACTGCTTAATAATGTTTTTATATATTTTCAAATAATATTTATTTTAAGAGGTTTATAACATTATGCAAGCCCCAGTAAAGAACTGACTCTACAGGTCATTGATTGAGAAGACTTTCTGAAATGGAGCCTAAAGACACATTTTTATGCCAACTAATTTGTCTTGCCTTTAAAACATTATAACTGTCTTCTTTCAGTACATCTTTTATAAAGCAAAGAAATAAAAAACCCCAAGACTTTATGTTCTATAAATGGGTGTATAAAGATCCATGCAGAATGACTACCTGAAGCTTACTTGGTGATACATAACCATCTCTCCAGTCACATTTTATCAAATTTTGCTCCTATAAAAAGAAATGGAAATAATAATGGAAAACCAAAAGTTACAGAGCACCATCAGTGGAATAACTAACCATTTTCTTAATAACACATTTGAAATGGAAAAAGTGACCGGCTGCCTTTTACTGGAGTCATGAATGACTGTATCCTGCCCAGTCTTTGTGCTGGAGTTACTTTGAGAAGTTGATCTGTTACTCTTCCTCTTTGTTTTTTCTTACTAAAGGGCAAACACATGTAAAGAATTTCAGATATGCTTTTATGATATTAAGTATTTCTGGTTCTGTATCTACGGGTTTGTCATCAAAGTACATTTGCTCCTGACTATTACAGGACAGAGGAGTCAAATGTCTGGCACATACGCGCTCCATCTCCAGTCACCTGTGCACAGCTGTCTCCCCAGACCTGCAGGACATGATGGAAAGCAATAGGAATGAAAGTAAAAATAATTGTGGCGAAACAAGAGAAACCCTCCTCCATAGAGTGTGGAAATGTGTGATTTCATTCCTGCCTTCCTTTAAAGGTTGCATTTGATGTCTGCGTAGAAGTAGTTGAACATTGTCACCCCAACACGAGGGGCTCCGAGCTCCAGCAGCTGGTATTCAGAGCCCTTTGCTTGCCGTCCCTGAGGGAGAACAAATAGATTGTGGTGTTCTGTGCTTTATGTTTTTATGATTCCAAAATATTTTTTTAAAGAAGTGTTATTTTTTGACAGATCCATGAACTAGTTCCGGTTGTCTGGTAAATGAAAACTACCACTGTGTCCGTTACACTGTGACGTGATGTTTCATAACCACACGTTTCTAGTCTGCGTCCCAAGAGCTGCACTGGTAGCCTATTGTGGGGTTTCAAAGATGTTTTTTCTAATTTGTGTGTCTTTAAAAATGATTAAACAGTAGTTTAAAATATATATGTGTGTGTTTGCTAATTGCACAGCCTTTAAATTCAGTCTCTAGAACTATCAGAGAAGTAACGGTCATAAGAAGTAATGGTCTGTTTTCATTGAACGATTCTTCAGTTGGGTGGTAATACTCCCAGGAGTCATTGACTTTTTAACCTGTTAAAAAAAGATTCATAAGAAACTATTGTCAATTATAAAGACTTGGGGAGGCAATTAGAACAACCTTAGATTAGTAGTATATAGCAGCAGAGGAAAGGCAATGGCACCCCACTCCAGTACTCTTGCCTGGAAAATCCCATGGACGGAGGAGCCTGGTAGGCTACCGTTGATGAGGTCGCTAAGAGTTGGGCACGACTGAACGACTTCACTTTCACTTTTCACTCTCATGCATTGGAGAAGGAAATGGCAACCCACTCCAGTATTCTTGCCTGGAGAATCCCAGGGACAGAGGAGCCTAGTGGGCTGCCATCTATGGGGTCGCACAGTGTTGGACACGACTGAAGCAACTTAGCAGCAGCAGAGGATGAGATAGTTGATGCATCACTGACTCAATGGACATGATCTTGAGCAAATTCCAGGAGATAGCGGAGGACAGAGGAGCCTGGCAAGCTGCAGTTCATGGGGTCAAAAGAGTTGGACACGTCTTAGCGACTTTGTATTCTAAAAGAATAAACAGCAAAGTGAGGAAGATGCTGCCTGTCCTCAATTACAAAAAAAAGAGTTGACTTTCCCAATCCTGCTGTTGGCATGTCCACTGCACTTGTATCTGGATCTGGTTTTTGCTTTTGTGAAGCAGAGTGTTGGGACAGCCACTCAGTCTCTGTATTGTGATTACAGACTTAAGGGAATTTTGGAGTGCACTTCTGGTTCTTGGAGATTCGGTCTTGGACAGTGTGGGGAAAACATTACATTGTACTTTTGTACAAAGATGCTAGATGAATACCCACAAATAAGTCCAGTTTTGGTCCTTTCTCGCTGGAAGGCAGCAATGGCAGCTTTGAATGACCCCATTTGGAGGTTCGTGGAATTGAGCCATGACCAGGAATTGCCTGCCAACACAGTACCTCCAACGGCTTGTCCTGACAGGCTCAGCAGCAAAGGTAACTTTATTCACTTCACAGTAGAAGAGGCTAGGAGGCCAGGTAATAATGACTCCCCTTGTTTATAGATGAACATTGTAAGAGATTTTGTGGTTTTTTCCTATCAATTCTTCATTCCACAATTATTTAATGAGTTCCAGCCCAATGTATTAGGTAATGAAAGAATAAATCAGGTCCTTGCCATTGAAGAGCTAATAAATAGTCACCATATAATATGGTAAATGCTTTATTATAGGCAAGAACTATTGGTGGGGTTGAGGGGCAGGAAGAGGCACAGAGGAGTTGGCACTTGGGTTTGCAAGGAAGCATTTTATTGGGCTGAGAAAGAGGTGCAAGGGGAACTAATTAGAAAAACAAGTTTGTGGTTACTATTCAGTAGCTAAGTTGTGTCCAACTCTTTGTGACCCCATGGGTTGCAGCATGCCAGGTTCCTGCCCTCCACTGTCTCTTGGAGTTGCTCAAGTTCATATCCACTGAGTTGGTGATGCCACCTAATCATCTTATCCTTTGCTACCCCCTTTTGCCTTCAGTCTTTCCCAGCATCAGGGTCTTTTCCAATGAGAAAAGCATATGTCAAGAGATTTATAGTGCTTACACAAATAGAATAAAAACAAGGAGAGTTATGCAAGTTTTGATCTACTATGTGCTGACTTTCTATTTAACAATAACTTCATTCCCCCTAGTTAGAAAAGGGAGTAATAGGAAAACATTGAGTTTAGCCAGTGCTTAAAAATAAGACTTTACAAGCTATTTCAAGCATATAGTTCAGTACAGAACTTTAAAACAGATTCTTATGTGCCCACCACTCTGAAGAGATGTTTTTGCTTTGCCACGTTAGGTTTAAAGTTTTTCTTTTTTTCATAGAAGATTGTACATAGGGCCAGCTCACCTGCCCCTGCCTCTTCCCCTCCCCCTCCCTCCTCAAAAGTCACATCAGTGTGAGCCTTTGGGATAAGCTTTTCATTTGATCACCTTCATTCTTAAAAGTTTAGCTATGTGACTTAAAAATAATTTTGTGCTCACTTCAGTTTTCTTGGTGTTTATAGCAAGATGGGTTATGCTGGCTCAACCTATTTGTTGCCACATGTCAGGTCAGATTTTTAATGCCATTAAAAGATGGCATTTCTCGTTTCTGATAAGATCCTTTCTATTATGATGGGTCTTTTATTTTTTGAGTCTGCTTTGTTTTGTGCTTGAGTCTTCTTTTTTCATCCCAAGTGACACCCATGGTGTCCTTTAGCCCAGACAGATACTCCTCCCAGCAGAAGGGTAGGTCCCGATCCACTAGCCAGGGTATAGCTGGACGCTCTGTGCCCAGGATAGAGGTGCCATTCACCCATTGCCATCGCTTCTTTTCAGGATGAGCATGACAGCTTTAGAAAAGCAGGCCTAGAATCTGAGCTTAGCCGCCTGCTGTTGATAACCGTCAGTGAGGAAGTCAGCTGCCCAGCATCCTGAGACCAAAGGCCATGAGAATAGAGGCCCTTCCAGTTGGCCAGACGGGCTGCCAGTCCCTTGGAAAGTTGAGTTCCTGTTTTATCTCTCCTTGCTTTTTTAATGCATGAGTCATCAGCCTGAAGAAGAGGCTATAGAAAGATAAAATAGCAAGTACTGGAAATCCACCCTACAATCCTGAACCTCTACAATAAATCTTACAGGAAGAGTCAGCATGGCACCCCTGCTTCTTAATTGTCCCCAACACTCACTGAGCCACTTCTGCAAGAGTTGTTTCTTGCCTCTTACTGAATTGAGTGATTAATTCTCTTTTTGTGTCGTTCAGTCTCCGCCGCATTTGGTTATGTTGACCACTCTCTTGAGGTTCTTTTCTCAGCGTCTGTGAAACTGTCCCTGGCTTCTCCTCCTGCCTCTGGAGAATCGCTTTTAAGTCAGCTGAGATCCCTCATCTTGGCTTCAGTTCACACATTCGTCTGCTCACATAGGTCCTCTGAGCTGGTCCTACCTTCACCTCAGACCTCTGCCCCCTAATTACTCCTCACTCCCAACTCCAACTAAATATCTCCACCCAGAAATCACAGAACATCCAAACCTGTCATCCTGTTCCATCACCCCAAAACGTGTGATTCCTCTTGCCCTGCTCAGGTCATTAAAAGTCGTGACTGTTTCCTTTGTTTCCCAAGTCAGAAGCCTGTCCATCCCCTCACCCTTTCTGCCTTGCCCAACATCATGTGTTGCCAGCCCCCGTGTGTCCTCTCTCCTTGTCAAGTGGCTCCATTTCCTGGCTCCCCATTCCTCACTTAGCTCATAGTAACGACCATCCATCCGGTCCTCCATCCTCCAGCTGTCAGTCTAAAATGCGGTCGAGTCATCTTGCCAAAGTCAACAGATCGAGTTTTTATTTTCCTGCTTCAAAAATAAAACTGTTAACTAAAGCCTTTGTGATAAACTCAAAACTTTCCATGATCTAATAACCCCTGCTTAGCCCTCAGCGTGCTTCTCTCCTGATTTACCCCCTCCCCATAGTGCCATAGATAGAATCTGTCCCCAAAGTTCATGTTGAAATCTTAACTCCAAGGTGATGGTCTTTGGAGGTGAAGTTTGGGGTGAGTGATTAGGTCATGATGGCAGGCCTTCATGAATAGGGTTTATTGCACAAAAGACTCCAAAAGAATTTGAAGAAGAATATATATATATGTATATATATACATATCAGTTCAGTTCAGTCTCTCAGTCGTGTCCAACTCTTTGCGACCCCATGAATCGCAGCATGCCAGCCCTCCCTGTCCATTACCAACTCATGGAGTTCACTCAAATTCACATCCATCGAGTCGGTGATACCATCTAGCTATCTCATCCTCTGTCGTCCCCTTCTCCTCCTGCCCCCAATCCCTCCCAGCATGAGAGTTTTTTCCAATGAGTCAACTCTTCCCATGAGGTGGCCAAAGTACTGGAGTTTCAGCTCTAGCATCATTCCTTCCAAAGAAATCCCAGGACTGATCTCCTTCAGAATTGCCTGGTTGGATCTCCTTGCAGTCCAAAGGACTCAAGAGTCCTCTCCAACACCACAGTTCAAAAGCATCAATTCTTTGGTGCTCAGCTTTCTTCACAGTCCAACTCTTACATCCATACATAACCACTGGAAAACCATAGCCTTGACTATTGTTGTTGGCAAAGTAATGTCTCTGCTTTTGAATATGCTATCTAGGTTGGTCATAACTTTTCTTCCAAGGAATAAGTGTCTTTTAATTTCATGGCTGCAGTCACCATCTGCAGTGGTTTTGGAGCCCCCAAAAATAAAGTCTGACCCTGTTTCCACTGTTTCCCTGTCTATTTCCCATGAAGTGATGGGACCAGATGCCATGATCTTCATTTTCTGAATGTTGAGCTTTAAGCCAACTTTTTCACTCTCCTCTTTCACTTTCATCAAGAGGCTTTTTAGCTCCTCTTCACATTCTGCCATAAGGGTGGTGTCATTTGCATATCTGAAGTTATTGATATTTCTTCCAGCAGTCTTGATTCTAGCTTGTGCTTCTTCCAGCCCAGTGTTTCTCATGATGTACTCTGCATATAAGTTAAATAAGCAGGATGACAATATACAGCCTTGATGTACTCCTTTTCCTATTTGGAACCAGTCTATTGTTCCATGTCCAGTTCTAACTGTTGCTTCCTGACCTGCATACAGGTGGTCTGGTATTCCCATCTCTNAGCAATCTTGATTCCAGCTTGTGCTTCTTCCAGCCCAGTGTTTCTCATGATGTACTCTGCATATAAGTTAAATAAGCAGGGTGACAATATACAGCCTTGATGTACTCCTTTTCCTATTTGGAACCAGTCTGTTGTTCCATGTCCAGTTCTAACTGTTGCTTCCTGACCTGCATACAGATTTCTCAAGAGGCAGGTTAGGTGGTCTGGTATTTCCAGAATTTCTGGAATTTCCAATATTTCTCTTTCAGAATTTTCCACAGTTTATTGTGATCCACACAGTCAAAGGCTTTGGCATAGTCAATAAAGCAGAAATAGATGTTTTTCTGGAACTCTCTTGCTTTATCCATGATCCAGCGGATGTTGGCAATTTGATCTCTGGTTCCTCTGCCTTCTCTAAAACCAGCTTGAACATCAGGGAGTTCACGGTTCACGTACTGCTGAAGTCTGGCTTGGAGAATTTTGAGCATTACTTTACTAGCATGTGAGATGAGTGCAATTGTGCGGTAGTTTGAGCATTCTTTGGCATTGCCCTTCTTTGGAGCTATTGATAAAGCCTCCTTCCCTCCAGGGAGGTCTCTGGGTTAACATTTTTATCACTGATTTTAAGAATTGGTTGGCTCTTTCTACTTTTCCTGAAGACTGAGGCCTCCAGCACAATGAAGATAATAAGTAATGCCCAATGCTTTAGAGACCCCTTGGGTGACCTTAGAAGGATATCATTTATGATATCCCATGATCACTTTATAATGACCTGGACAGACCAAATCTTGGAATGATTTGATGGAGCAGGTTTTTTTGTTTGTTTGTTTGTTTGTTTTTGTTTTTTTTACTGCCTCCTCAGCCTTCTCAATCTGGGTGGGAAAGCCTTCAATCCATCCTGTGAATGTATTTATCATGACTAATAAGTATTTATACCCTTGAGAAAGTGGCATCTAGGTGAAGTCCATCTGCCAGTCCTCTCCTGGGTAGGCCCCAAGTTGTTGGACAGGCTGGGTCAGCTGCAGTCTTTGAGCTCCTTGGAGGTTGTTTAATTGGCAAGTGGGACAAGAGGAGACCACTTGCTTTATAGTCATTTGCAGGTCTGTTCTTCTGAAGCACCTTTTTGGTAACTTTTGGAGGGCCTTTTCCCTTAAATGAGTGGTGCCATGTAAGGAGTTAACTAACTGCCATTGGAGAGTTCCCAGGGCGAAAAAGGAGTCCCTCCTTTTGGAACCACTCCATATGATCTTCTTGAAAGCCATCGCTCTTAGCTTTAAGAGTCTCACTGTCAGTATATGAAGGAGTTTCTGGTAAATTAGTCTGTGGAACTAAGGCAGCAGCCCCATTAGGTCAATGTTCTGGAATGCTGCTCTCCTAGCTGCCTGATTCGATGCTTGGTTCCCTTGGGTCACCTCTGTGCTCCCTTTTTGGTGTCCTTTACAGTGGGAGACTGAAACCTCATTGGCAGATGGACTGCCTCCAAGAGCCTAAGGATTTTACCACCATATTTGATTGGGGACCCTCGGCTGGTCAAGTGGCCTCTTTCTTTCCAAATAACAGCATGTGCATGTAGCACCAGAAAGGCACACTTGGAGTCAGTGTAAATGGCTACTCTTTTTCCTTTTCCCAGCTCTAAAGTTCACCTGGTGGCTCAGAGGTTAAAGCATCTGCCTCCAATGTGGGAGACCTCGGTTAATCCCTGGGTTAGGAAGATCCTCTGGAGAAGGAAATGGCAATCCACTCCAGTATTCTTGCCTGGAGAATCCCATGGACTGAGAAGCCTAGTAGGTTACAGTCCATGGGGTTGCAAAGAGTCGGACACGACTGAGCGACTTCACCCACCCAAAGTTCATATCAGGGCTATGAGCTCAGCTAATTGCGCTGAAGTACCTGGTGGAAAAGGTTTAGCCTCTGTGGTATAAAAATTGGAGACTACCGCATTTCTGGCTTTTCTTTTCCCATCCAAGAGAAAGCTGCTTCCATCAGTGTACCAGATTTCCTTAAGACTGATTAGAGGATCTTCCGACAATCCCTCTTGAGGTTTTATCAAGTGGTACAAGGTTTCTAGGCAAGAGAGAAAGTGGAGAGAGCCCTCGGGGGATAGGCAGGAGGGAGGCAGGGTTAAGAACCTCACAAGGGGATATAGTACGGACTGTATTTTCCATCAACACTACTTGATATCTGAGGATTCTTTGATCAGACATCCATAAATGGCCCCTCCCATTTAGGAGTTGTTTCACTTGGTGGCTGGTAAAAATAGTTAGTTTGCCCCCAAAAGAGAGTTTTAAAACATCTTCTATCAAGATTGCAATAGCTGCAAGCTTTTGAAGGCAGGGAAAGGTCTCTTCCCAATATGAGAATAGGACACTCAGGGGCCACCAGAAACTGGTGAGAAAATACTCGTCTATCCAAGCAACAGAGAAGGGCTCAGGTGAATATTTTTGTAATTGTTTTTCCTGTAGCACCCAAAATGGTACAGGTCTGGGGTTACACAGAGTCAGACACGACTGAAGCGACTTAGCAGCAGCAGCACCTGGGGAGGGGGGGGCGGATAAGGCTCTGGAGTAGGAGGTCAGAACAGAGTAGGTAGCCCCTGTGTCAACCAGGAAATTATTGAAACTACAGCCACATCCAGTGGCACTCTTGGCTCTAGCCCCGTGATGGTTATCTGGGACAGGTGGGCTGGCTGGAGCAGGCCGCTTCAGTCCTGTTGAACATCCTGAGGGACGGCTTGGCACTTGACCTTGAGGCTCTTGGGTCCCCAGGGCAGAGTGCCACCCAATGCCCCAATTGATGGCATTTGTAGCAAGCCATTTTAGGAGACTTGTGACAGTTTGGACATTCTTTGCCCCAATGTCCTGCCTGTCTACAGATTAGGCATTTTCCTCATGCCTTGTCCTCTAAGGACTCGGGTTTTGCCATAGAGCTACCCTGAAGGGCAGCCAGCATCTGGGCATGCCTTGTCTCTTTCCTTCTCTCCCTTTCCTGGGCCTTGGTCTCCTTCTCCTGTTGTCTGTTATAAAAGGTATTGGTGGCTGTCTGGATCATCTCATCTAAAGAGGCTACAGGTTCCTGCTGCTGTAGCTGTTGTAACTTTATCTTGATGTCTGATTCACACTGGGACAGGAATTTGTCCTTTAAAATCACCTGTCTCTTGTAAGAGTCCAAGTTCAGATTGGTAAACTTTTGGATGGTATCTTTTAGACTTTCCAGAAAGGCAACAGGGTTCTCGTTAGACTCCTGAGTTGTTGCTGAGACTGGGACAGTCCCAAAACTAAGAGGCTTCCTTCTATTTTCATGGGTGGACTTCTTTGGGGGTGAGTCTTTCTGAAGCTTATCCTACCCAGTACTGTTGCAACCTGAGAGCTAGGCATCCCTGGGTCAGGGTGCAGATCCCCAAGCAGGCTGAGGCATTGAGCCTCCTGGAGATCGAATCCCTGGGCAGGTCTAGGCATGTCAATCTCCTGGGACCCCTGGACTGGTGGATCCCTGAACAGGGTGAGGCATGACAACCTTTTGAGAACCATACCCCTAGGCAGGTAGAGGCAGGTCGAGGCAGGTCAACCTCCTGGGACCCCCGGACTGGAGTTGGTCATCCCCAAGGTCTCCAGCGTGACCAGTGCTGGGTAAGATTAAGGGGTTGTAATCTTAACTCATTGCTGATTTGTCCACCACAGATGGGAATGGATATCATGATGTAAAGCATTTGAAGCCTGTGCCCTGAGACTGGGAACCTGGAAAACAGCCATAAGCCTTATCCTCTTATTGCTCTGAGAGAATGTAAGACACTGATTTCTTCCCCTAGTCCTCCAAAAGAGCAGGTTAGGGAGTCTCCAATGGTAAACAATTCATTGTCATAGACCCACTCTAGGTAATAGCAGAAATAATGATTATCTAGTCCTCTTAGGCCCCTAACAGGGACCTTAATAACTCTTAATATTAAGAGTAGTTTAATAATACTCTGGTGGAGCAATGTTGCCTACAAGGGGACAGAGTCCTGGCTGTAGGAGTTAGTAAATAGCTTAAGAACAAATTGATAAGAGGAAGCGGACCAGATGTTCCATAAAAGTGGAGTAGAGATTTGATCTGGGGGTATATTTGTAACTTTAGGAGAAAGGTGGTAAGTGGGCCCAAATGGCCTGCAGGGCTAATTCCCAAAGTGGCAAACATTATCCCTGGAAGCTCAATTGCCCTTGAAGGGATGCCAGCAGATGGGCTTCTGGCAGGCATTGTGTGCCTGTCACCCACCTTAGCAGGTTCACTGGGAGATGCTGTTGTTGCACATGTTGTAGGAAACATGGAAGATGAAGGCCTGAATATCTAGAGGGATTGGATATTATACAGTATTTCCTTCCCATCGGCCAGCTATTTTCTGGTTGTTCCTCTAGAAGATTGTAGAGGCAACATTGTGAGCCAGGACAGGCCTCAGGAAAAGAGCATGAAGCAAGAGGGAAGGGGGCAGGGCACAACTTTTGAAAGAATGACATAGCCCAAGGGCATAACATAAACCAATTAAAAGCAAATGAATCCAAGCTGACAAGCCAAATTCAACTAAACCTTGATCCTCAATCTGCAAGCTAACTGACACACCCAGAGGTGCCTGGAGAGTTCCAAGGCATTGTCAAAAGATGCAGGAGTGGGTGGTTCCCCCAGTTGTTGGAATGGTCCTCCCACTCATTAGCATATGAAATCACCCAGCTCACAAAAAAAACTAACCGTACCACTTTCCATGGCCCCTGCACTCTCCTCTGTGATGATCCCACCCCGTGGAGTGTGTTTCTCTCTGAATCTGAATAAATCCATCTCTTACCTATTGCTGTGTCCCTAACTGAAATTTTGCAATAAGACATCAGAGCCTGAGCTTCATTAGGTCCTGAAGGCAGGCACCATGGGTTTTGGCTGGGTTCAAGTTTCCAGAGAGGAGAGAGGAACTGAAGGATGAGAGGAAAAAGCAATGGGAAAAGCATGCCAAGGAATCCCCTTCATAACCTGCTGGAGAATCTGCTAAGTACTTGACTTGTGCTCACAGTTTTCATTGGCCTGATCCTTGGCACAAAGAATAAGGATAGAAGAACCCCCACACGCTTGGGTAACAGCTACTAGGGTGCAGAGGATAGTGGAGCCTTCAGGACATGCTGGGGAGTAGCCTCACTGCTGCTGCTGCTGCTGCTAAGTCGCTTCAGTCGTGTCCAACTCTGTGCGACCCCACAGACGGCAGCCCACCAGGCTCCCCCATCCCTGGGATTCTCCAGGCAAGAAAACTGGAGTGGGTTGAATCCCTCAATTGCACCCACTGCTGTTCACCTGTTTGTGGAAAGTTTGAGGAAAAAGAAATAAGAGATTGTAAAGGAATTAAGATTTTGTTAGCCATATGTCCCTCTAGCCTTAGGAGTAGGGACCTCCTACCTTAACCAGAGGTCTTCTGGAATCTGAAACTGAGCCATTTGAGCTTTCTGCTGAGTTTGATTTTCTGTCCTGGTTTCCAGCACTCTGGGCTTCTTGTCACTTCCCCGGCACTGGGTTTTCTTTGTGTTCTGCTTCTACCGTGGGAGCTTTCGCAGAGTTGGGCTTCTGCTGTACTTGGCCTCTCCCTGGAGAAGGCTGAGCTGAGTTGTTTCAGCCAGGTTAAATCTGAGTCATGGCACCATAGATATTGGGGGAGTTTGTAATTTCCCTGCTTCTGTCTCATTGCAACAATAATTTGAAGCAACAGACAGACCAGTGTTACAGCCCCCTGTAATTCCCTCGGATCAACCAATGTTATAGCCCCGTGTTACAGCTCGTTTTATTTAGAAAGTAAAAGAAAATACATGTCTTTGAGACATGAAACGAAGGGAAGCCCCAATCTTTCTAGGCTTCCTCCTTTTACACATTTGTCTCCTCCCCCACTGAGCCTGCCCTATGTAAACTGGGCTAGCCAGGAGGGGTGTTTGTTTTATCTGAGGTCCTCACTCCAGTCCTCAGACCTTACTTTGTTCTACTTTGCTGGCTTTTCCCTTCTTTATCTTTTAGCCACCACCATTTTGGACTCTTTTTTCCTATTCCAACTACCTAACAAGATGTTAATAGACAGTGGCTTAGGAACAGTTTCTCTTTTAGCACTGACCTCATATCTTTAGCCTTTAATGAAATCTTAATCCTGAACATCAATAAACCATCAGATACTATTCAGAGACAAGACTCCTTGAATGTGGTAGAGTACAGTGATTACTGGTTCTTAACATAAATGCCTAGTTTCAAATTTCACATCTTCTGTCTTCTCACTGTGTGATTTGGTTCTAGGTAATTACTCTGAACCTCTTTTTTTTTTTTTTTTTTTGTCTATATTGCTTTGAAGACATTGGACATACATATACATATATGTATATGACAGATGAAATTAATATATAAAAATATAAGCATATTCAAATCCTCAAGAATATTTGCTGCTGTTATTATTTAGGAACATGAAAATGATAGGGTTTGATCAAGTGATCCTTGAAAAATTTGAATCAAATGGAAATTCTCTTGCTTCAGGATGATTAAGAAAGCTAGACTCTTGAAAGAGCAAGTGTAACAGGAAAGAGTCAAAACTGACTAAAAGTGCCTTTCTTCAGATGCCTGTCAACCTGTAGATGGCAGGAAGGAAGAAATTAACACATTCCCCTGCCTGAGGCTTGCCATTCTAGGAGATATTTCAGGAGTAAATGATCTTTTTACTTTGTTTCCTCACCTGCCCCCATCTCTGATCCATAAAAGAACCTGGCATCAGGATGATTATTTTGAGACTTCAGTCTGCAATCTTCATCAGCCTGACTTGGGTGGCTTGGCCTGCACCAGCTTGGAATTGGGCTGGGTCACAGCAGTGGAAACAGCAGATCCTAACCACTAGGCAAGTGGCTTTGCAGAAAAGAATTTACACAAAGAGAGAAAGGAGTAAAGCGAGTAAAGCATTAGAAGGAATAAGACTGCAGTACATGTGGATAGACGCATGAGCGCACTTTGAAAGTTCCTGAGTTGCACCTGCATAGCAGTTTAGATCACTTATATGGGGCATTTCTTCGAGATTTCCTTTGGCAAATCATTTTGATTTGCCTGGTTCACACTCTATGTTTGGTGTATCTAAGGATCTTTCCATGTGTGTGCATGCCTAGATGGTTCCTACTGGAAAGGCATCTGGGTAGAGCATCCCTTGACATGACTCCCCTTCAGCCTCCAAGGAGCCTTTTTTGCACATGTGTGCTGGGGGAAGTCTCCTGACTTCAGGAACAAAAATATGTGGTCTGTGCAGGGTCCAGCCTCCTCTCTTAATTGCCCTGCTATTCTTGGAGTTTTGGTCCATAGTGAATGAATCTCCAATTGCTTTCCACTTGGGGGGCCCATCTCCTCCTGTCTCAAACCAGATTTCTGAATGAAATCATATTCCTTGCCTCAACATCTTGTCTCTTGGATTCATTGGCCTATTGTATGGGGACCAGAGTGGGCTTGGACTTGGCAACTCAAGGAGACTTTAGACAATGCATGGGAAGAGTGATAGAAAGCAGGTTACAAATTCATAAATCAGTTCTTGGTTATTCACTGGCTAAGGATGAATATTCCAGGAGTGATTCACGTTTGCATGCTAAGGTTGAAACACATGGAATATGCCTGAACTTGGCTCAGAGGTTAAAGCGTCTGCCTCCAATGCGAGAGACCTGGGTTCGACCCCTGGGTCAGGAAGATCCCCTGGAGAAGGAAATGGTAACCCAATTCAGTATCTTGCCTGGAGAATCCCATGGATGGAGAAGCCTAGTAGGCTATAGTCCATGGGGTCACAAAGAGTCAGACACGACTGAGCAACTTTACCTCACTTTCACCTTACCTTAGTGATAATTGATAAATCCAGAAATGCTCAGAATATGTAAAAATAAAGGTATTCTGGGTTTTTACATTTCCTCTAAACTTAGAATTGACATTTCGCTCCTTAGCAGTGAATGAAAGTGGGAAAAGAGCATGTTAAGCATTTCCTTCTTTTTTAGAACAGTATAAAGTAGACTAAGTAACAAATAAAGATATTCATATATTTGTTCATTTTATAAAAACTCTTAGAAATGAAAGATAGCTTTGCATTCCTTTAAAAATTTACATATAAAAGACAACAACAATATTTGACTCCTAGGTTTCAAGAGAAGTGATTTGACCTTGTGCTGTCACCATAGTTGGAAAAAAAATATCGCTACACGTGAAAATGTCGTGAGTGTTAAATCAAGGAAATTTTGATGAAAAGATCACAGGAAATCATCTTCTGTGAAAAATACTTCCCTTCATTTTGGGGAAATTAGTATAAATAATTCTTAGTAATTTTTGATTTAAAATGCTATATTGAAAGTGACATAGTTTTCTATGACCACTTTCTTTTTTAAAATTGCTTTCTTTACTTTTTAACTGGAAGATAATTACTTTACAATGCTGCATTGGTTTCTTCCATACTTTAGATTTCTCAGGTAAATGTTAAGACAACAGTTAATTTTCTTTAATCAAATCTTATTGTGAAGACACTCCAAAATGCATTCTCAAAACAATTATTTTAAGCAGGGATCTTGGTAAATCCAACAGCTTATCATAAATTATTAAATGTTAGAAAATAAAACATGCAGCTTTATTAAAAAAATAGAACTAAAATGTTTGAACCCAGAAAAAGAAATGGTAATTCTGTGATGTGACAGAGGTGTTAGCTAATGCTAACACATGAATAATATTAGCCTAGGAGTCAAATATTGTGAAGTGAAGTGAAGTGAAGTTGCTTAGTCATGTCCGACTCTTTGCAACACCATGGACTGTAGCCCACCAGGCTCTTCCATCCATGGGGTTCTCCAGGCAAGAATACTGGGTGGGTTGCCATTTCCTTCTCCAGGGGATCTTCCCAACCTATGGATTGAACCCAGGTCTCCCGCATTGCAGGCAGACGCTTTAACCTCAGAGTCACCAGGAGTAACTTTGAACCCAGAAAAAGAAATGATAATTCTGTGATGTGATAGAGGTGTTAGCTAATGCTGTAGCAGTAATTATCTTACAACATATAAGTGTATCAGATCATCACACTGTACACCTTAAGCCTAAACAATGCTGTATGTCACCTGTATTTCAGTAAAGCTTTAAAAAATGATTCAAGATAGATAGATATTTTCTCTCAGCACTTTGAAGAGTTTATTTTGTCTCCTTTAATTTTAAGATACTTTTTTTTAATTTTAAAAGTGAAATAGAGAAATTATGTAAAAATGTACAGTTAATAGATAGGCCGTGTTATGGTATGCATTGTGTTTTCCAAAAGATGTTACAGTCCTAAACTCCAATATTTGTGACTGTGATTTTGTTTGGAAATAATGTCTTTGCAGATGATCAAGTTAGGTCAATAGAGTGGATCCTAATCCAGTATAATTGTGTCCTTTTGAAAGAGTTTAGACACAGTGAAAGAAATGCATGGAAAGAACATGATATAAAGACAAAGGGAGAACCTTGTCTCCAAGCCAAGGAACACTCGAAGTTACCAGAAGCTAGCCATGAAGCATGGAACAGATTTTCCCTCATAGCTCTCAGAATGAACCAATCCATAAATGTCTTCATTTTGGAATTCCTGCTTTTAGAACTATGAGGCGTTTCTGTTGTTTAAGGTACTACTGTCTGGTAATTTGCTATGGAAGACCCAGAAGATTAATCTAGACATGGATATTTTAATCAACAGAAATAAAAGCCAGAAAAAACAACACTTCCTGTTGTCAGTGCGTGACCCTATTTTGTCTTTCTTGATGCCTTTCTGAGGCACTTCAAGCATTAAGAAGTACCTTAGTAGGCCCTCATCACATCAACCCACCATTGCCCTTACTCCTTTCCTGCATGGGCCCTCCACTCTCAATACCTGCCGTGCTTACCAGGCAGTGGGTTTACTTCTGCTCGTTGACACTCCTTTCTGTCCTTTCTGAATCATGACAGCTCCCAACTCTCTAGGTAAATAAATACGAATGGACATAGCCACCAATGTGCTAGAGTCCTTAGTGCTTTATATCCCATGTAAAGAAGAGCTCTTTTATTTATTTTTTTTCCCCGCTTTATTTTACTTTACAATACTGTATTGGTTTTGCCATACATCAGCATGAATCTGCCACAGGTGTACATGAGTTCCCAGTCCTGAACCCCCCTCCCACCTCCTTCCCCATACCATCTCCCCGGGTCATCCCAGTGCACCAGCCCCAAACATCCTGCATCGAACCTAGACCAGCGATTCCTTAATGCTGTAGTTTATACCAGGCAGGTATCCAAGTATACCCTAAGTGTACCAATGACTCACAGAAATTTCAGTGAAAATACTTTTCTGTTTAAGAAGGTACACTATGAAGTCAGGCTTAAAATCTATGAGTTCCTGTGAGTTCCTATGAGTTTTATAGTTCATATAAAAATCTATGGGTTTTTATAAATGCATTTCCCAAGTGAATCTTCAAATCTCTATACAAAGTCAATTTACTAAATATGTTAGTTCTTAGGAATGCCAATAATTGACAGAAATAGACTCAAAATGAGACCTCCCTCAAATATGTATCAGTGGCAAATAAGCACTAAAATTTACTTGAAATCATTAGTCATTAGGAAATATACAAATAAAACCCACAGTAACTTGCTACTACATGGTAGCTCAGCTGCTAAAGAATCCTCCTGCAGTGCAGGAGACCCTGATTCGATCCCTGGGTCAGGAAGATCCGCTGGCGAAGGGATAGGCTACCCACTCCAGTATTCTTGGACTTCCCTTGTGGTGCAGACAGCAAAGAATCTGCCTGCAATGTGGGAGACCTGGGTTTGATCCCTGGCTTGGGAAGATTCTGGAGAACAGAATGGCTATCCCCTTTAGTATTCTAACCTCGAGAATCCCTATGCACAGAGGACCTGTCAGGCTACAATCCATGGGATCCCAAAGAGCTGGACATGACTCAGGGACTTTCACTTTTACTTCCATATGGCTACTAGCATGGCTGAAGTGATAAATCACACAAGGCAGAGTGCTGTTGAGGCTGTGAAGAAATGTAAACCCTCATGCATTGTTGGTGGGAATGAAAAATGTAGCAACTTTGGAAAACAATAGAGAAGCTTCTTTTAAACATATACTTATCATGTGACTGCTATTTCACATGTAGGTATTTACTCAAGAGAAATGGAAATATGTGTTCGTACAATGACCTGTTCATAGAAACTTTATTCATATAGCCCCAAACTGAAAACAACCCAGATGTCCAGCTCTGTCCATGGAATTCTCCAGGTAAGAATACTGTAGTGGGTAAATAGATAAACAAAACACTACTCATTAATAAAAGTAATAGCTCATAAATATATATAACACAATATATAAATCTACAAAGCGTTAAAGTCAGAGAAAGCAGAGAAGCCTACATAGTATATGATGCCATCACTATGATATTCTGCAATAAGCACAACTCTAGGAAGAGAAATCTGAATGAAGTGGTCAGAGACTAGAGGTGATAACATGGAAATATTACACTTTATAAAATTTTATTGATGATGGAATGGTATCTCATATGCTTGTTGTTGTTTAGTCACTAAGTCATGTGTGACTCTTGTCACCTCATGTACTATAGCCTGCTAGGCTTCTCTGTCCATGGGATTTCCCAAGCAAGAATATTGGAGTGGGTTGCCATTTCCTTCTCCAGAGGATCTTCCTGACCCAGGGAGTGAACATGTGTCTCCTGCATTGACACGCAATTTCTTTTACCACTAGTGCCACCTGGGAAGCCCGAGTGCTTTAAAAATTCACAATTATGAAATTAATTAAGGAAATTTTTTAAAAAATGCAATGTTTAACAACTTTAAAATTGGTTCTAATTGCACTGCTGGTTATGACTAATTTCTTTTCATACTAGTCTAATTCATGCTTCTCTTTTTAGTAAAGGACGTACTATTATAGGACTTCCCAGGTGGCACAGTGGTAAAGAATCCACTTGCCAATGCAGGAGACACAGGAGACATGGGTTCAATTCCCGAGTCAAGAATATCCCCTGCAGTAGAAAATGGTACACCACTCCAGTATTCTTGCCTGGAAGATGCCATGGATAGAAGAGCCTGGCAGCCTACAGTCCATCGAGTCACACAGTTAGACAGGACTAAGCCACTGAGCGTGCATGCCTACGCTCTTACAGGAAGGCACATCTTTGTAGAGGAGAAGGTTTGAATTCTCATGCGAGTTTGGGGTCAACTCCAGTGGGTTAGGACTAACAGTGCCAGTGCCACCTACTTCCTGCAAACACAATGTCACACTTAATGTGAAAAAACAAAACAAAACAAAACAGATTTTTGTAATGTGCCTTGCAAGTTGAAATTCTTTCTATGAGGGCAAACACAATAGGAATTTGAACCACCACAATCCTCTGAACATCCAAGTTTCAAGCATTCCTTTAGATGGTAAATTTCTATTTTTTTCCCCTAAGATGACACATCTCCATTCACACTAAATCCTTACGGTAAGGAATTAGAATTTTCTATCTGCTATACTTGTTGATTTTCTAGGTAAGAATACTGGAGTGGGGTGCCATTTCCTACTCCAGGGGATCTTCCTGACCCAGGATTGAACCCTCATTCCTTGCATCTCCTGCCCTGGCAGGTGGATTCTTTACCAACTATTCCACCTGGGAAGCCCAGCATGTGAAAGGGTGTATTTCCAGTTATATTTCATTCAGAAAGATACTAAACTTATTTTCTTCCTCATCAAGCTTAAGAAGCTCAGTTGTTGCCCAACTTTGAGGTATGCTCATTTTTTCTGTCACCCTTGACTTTGGAGGAGCTGGGCACATTCTGATATTTCTGTTAGCCTGGAATGAGAAAGAAAAACAATGTAATTCAGGGAGTTTAAGACTTGATTCCCAGTGTTCTCGAATGTTATGGTTTACTATTTTCACTTCACTTAACAGAAGGCATTCTCTTCTTACCCAGATGCTGATCACAGATTTGTGACTGCCCTGAAAACATCCCCCTGCTTCTGTCTAACATAAAGCTGTCTTCCTTTTTTTTTTCTAAGAAGAGCAAAGGAAATTTGTGAAACATCAAGAGAACAGTTATTTCTGCTTCTTTGAGAAAATCAGCTTAGGAAATTCTACACTAAAACATACTCTTTGTGGCACCATGGACTGTAGCCTGCCAGGCAGCTCTGTCCATGGAATTCTCCAGGTAAGAATACTGCAGTGGGTAGCCATTCCCTGCTCCAGGAGACCCTTCTGACCCAGGCATTGAACCCAGGTCTCCTGCATTGCAGGCAGATTCTTTACTGTCTGAGATACCTGGGAAGCCCATAAAACATTACAACCTACTCTTTATTTTTCACATCTAGAGTTAAACTACATTTTTAAAAGAACAATGGTAAAAAAAAAAAGTACAGTCAAAAAATTCCAATCTAATTTCATATTAGTTTTTCTGACTTCTATTTGTGGATAATATTTTAAGAAATTCTTCTTCATATACACATTATTTTGGGAAATGAAAGTGTACAAGAATTCTGGTTGCTGAAGGTTTTGTATTCTGGAAGCATTCATGAATATTTCTTTCTTTAAAGGTTGGCACAAAAGAAAATTTATTTCCAACATTTTAATCTTTGATGCTACTCTATAGTTATTTTTTAATGAGATAAATTGGTTTTTCATTTGAGTTCTTTATTGAAAATTGGTCCACTTATTTGTAGAAAAGAAACTTTAGTTTTTGCATTTCTCTTTTGCTGGTCAGTGTTTCCTAAGTTCTATGTTGTAATTTTTCACTGATACTCAAGAAATTCTGTAAAATGCATTTAAAATTGTATTATTTGAACTGGACAAATATAAACACCAGTACATTTGCAAAAATCTCCTACAAAAGAGTCTTTGAAAATTAGCAGAAACTTAGAAAACTACCATGCTTGGGACTTGAGTGAGTTCAGAGGAGAGAGGTACCAGGTGAGGTTAGAGAGAGAGGCATGGAAAAGGGTGTGAATATTGTAATTATGATGAGGGCTAGTGGGCTGTTTCAAAAAGGAATCAACAGGACATGAATATACAGAACAGGCAGTGCTGGGTGTAGCAGCGGTGGTACTGCCTGTCGTCCCCAGACTCCAGCACAGGTTCCAAATCAACAGTTCCTCCTCCACTGATGAAGGTCATTTACCACTCAGCTGGAGCTTTGACCTTCTTCTGCATCTCTGTGAACTTCTTGTCACTGTCCCAGAGGCTTCAAATTAATGTTCACGACCTGAAAAAGAGTCTGATTTCCCCAGGGTCACTCAACAGTGTTTTGACCTAACTAGGCTGAAAGTCATATGGTATAAATTGCAAATGTTCTGCTACCATTTCTAAACAAATCTACCTAAAATTTACTGTGATGATGAGATGCTCACCTTGAGTCTGGATATATTTACAAAAATATTTATTTAAAAAAACTTGAAAAGGAGTTTTATGTTTATAATTAACTTTTCCTGTCAAGATGCTTAAGGAAAAGGCTAAAGTATCTTTCCGTTGTCAATTCAAAGCAGTGTATGAAACCATTTGGAGAAAAGTGTTTGAATAAATTTAATTGCAATTGTCATCTTGTTAGTACAGACATGTAGGTTGTTGAAATTATAGTTTTGAGAAATTTACAATGTATAAATTTGGTAGGAATGTGTAGAGAATAAAACAGGTATGATGCACCTTGAACTTTTGAACTCATGTAGTTTTTAATGTATAAATGTAGTCCAAAATAGTACCCAAAGGCATTATAGAGTTTGGAGCTGTTTGGAAAAGATAAGACCCTCTAGAGTCCCAAATTATTAGGTGGAATCTGTAAATAACAGAAAATAGATTCAGAGAAAATATAGGAGGCGAACAAGGGAGAATTTACAACTTAGGAGAAATGAACTTTGGAGAATTAAATACAATGGTAGATAGACCTCTAGGTTGTATCCATGTCCTGGCTACTGTGAATAGTGTCATGAATATAGAGATTCTTTTATCATTTTGAATTAGATTTTCTCAGGATATATGCTTAGTAGTGAGATTGTTGGATCATATGGTAATTTTATTCCTAGTTTCCTTTGTTAATTTATTTTAGTTTTAATTGGAGAATGATTACACAATTGTGATGGTTTCTGCCAAACATCAACATGAACCAGACATAGATGGACATATGTTCCCTCCTTCTTAAACCTTCCTCCTACCTCCCTCTCCATTCCACCCTTCTAGGTTCTCACAGAGCACCAGCTTTTAGTTCTTTGTGTCATACAGTAAATTCCTGCTGGCTATCTACTTTCCTTTCATCTTTCATCTTGATGAAAGTGAAACAGGAGAGTGACAGCTGGCTTTAAATTCAGCATTCAAAAAATGAAGATCACGGCATCTGGTTCCATCACTTCATGGCAAATAGATGGGGAAAAAATGGAAACAGTGACATAATTTATTTCCTTGGACTCCAAAAGCACTGCAGATGGTGACTGCAGCCATGAAATTAAAAGATGTGTGCTCTTTGGAAGAAAAGCTATGACCAACCTAGACAGCATATTAAAAACCAGAGATATTACTTTGCCAACAAAGGTCCATCTAGTCAAAGCTATGGTTTTTCCAGTGGTCATGTATAGATGTGAGAGTTGGACTGTGAAGAAAGCTGAACACTGAAGAATTGATGGTTTTGAACTGTGGTGTTGGAGAAGACTCTTGAGAGTCCCTTGGACTGCAAGGAGATCCAACCAGTCCATCCTAAAGGAGATCAGTCCTCAATATTCATTGGACATTCAGGACTGATTCATTGGATATTCAGCTGATGCTGAAGCTGATGCTCCAATACTTTGGCCACCTGATGGGAGGAATGAACTCACTGGAAAAGCCCCAAATGCTGGGAAAGACTGAAGGCAGGAGGAGAAGGAGATGACAGAGGATGAGATGGTTGGATGGAATCACCAACTTGATGGATTTGAGTTTAAGCAAGCTCTGGGAGTTGGTGATGGACAGGGAAGCCTGGCGTGTTCCAGTCCATGGGGTTGCGAAGAGTTGGGAGAGTTGAGAAACTTAACTAGTCTACTTTACATATGGTAATATATATGTTTCAATGCTACTGTCTCATGCAGATGTAGAGAACAGACTTTTGGACACAACTGGGGAGAGAGAAGATGGGATGATTTGAGAGGGTAACATTTCAACATTTCCCTAGTTTCTTAAGGAACCTCCATACTATTCTCCATCGTGGCTATATCAGTTTACACCCCCACCAGCAGTGCAAAATGTTCCCCTCTCTCCAGATTCTCTTCAGCATTTATTGTTTGTAGACATTTTGATGTTAGCCATTCTGACTGGTGTGAGGTGATACTTCATTGTAGTTTTGATGCTGGGAGGGATTGGGGGCAGCAGGAGAAGGGGACGACAAGGATGAGATGGCTGGATGGCATCACGGACTCGATGGACGTGAGTTTGAGTGAACTCTGGGAGTTGGTGATGGACAGGGAGGCCTGGCGTGCTGTGATTCACGGAGTCTCAAAGAGTCGGACACAACTGAGCTGCTGAACTGAACTGAACTGAATAATGAGCATGTTTGACAGTGAAGTAAGTAAGAAAGAGAAAAATAAGTACAGTATATTAATGTATATATATATGAAATCTAGAAAAATGGTACTGATGAACCTCTTTGCAGGGCAGGAAGAGAGACACAGAGGAAGAGAACAGACTTGCAGACACAGTGAGGGAAGGAGAGGGTGGCATGAACTGAGAGAGTGGCACTGACATATATACCACGTTGTGTAGAATAGATGGCTGGTGGGAAACTGCAACAAAAGCACAGGAAGCTCAGCTCAGGGCTCTGTGGCTAACTAGATGGGAGGGAAGAGGAGTGGCGGGTGAGGGAGTCTCAAGAGGGAGGTGTTCATATACCTGACTCACACTGCTGTGCAGCAGAAACTAACACAATACTGTAAAGCCATTAGATTCTAATTTTTAAAAAATTAAAAATATTTTAAAGGTAGAAAAAACTCTGAAAGGAATCTCAAAGTAGTGTGTGGGCGTTGTGTTCATCAATTAAAATTTAAGAACGTGATATGGTTCCCAGCTGTCTCCCTTTTAGCTCCAAAGCCCGGGGACTTCCTGTTAGTCATCATCAGTTCTTTACAGAGAAAGCAGTGTTAATGCTGATTCAGAGCTTAGCTAGTCAACGAGAAAGCAGCTTTATCCAGGATTCTTTAATGTCTATTTTAATTGATTGAGTGATACAGTTCTTGCCAAACAAAAAATATGAATTCATCAAGAATGACTTTTTATTTTATATCTCTTGAGAGGTAGTGAACCACTCTTTAGTGGAGGCATACATCCATTCACTCTAAAGTAAAGGCTTTGTATGTAATAAGTTATTTATCATAATTCTAGGAAGTTGCATGTTTTAGCACTTATAAAAACAAACTATATTATATTCAAATAAAGTATTATATCATTAATGTCAAACTAATGTTAAAAAAAACTAACTCTAGTTTAATATATTATGATATGATTTATTATATAATATTTTGCATTGTAACAATCCCTGCAAGACAAATGACATTTTAATATTCAAATATTCTTTGGCTCATGCACAATAAGATTAATACAATAAGAAATTTGTATAAATATTTGACAAAATCTATTTCTTTCAGATTCGTTTTTAATTAATTCAATAAGCATTTATTAATGACCTCCTGCATACAGTACATTTTGCTGGTACTGGGTATATTTGATTTTCTCCTGAGGTCATGAATTATAAGATTTGTTTCTGGATGATGTGATTTATTAAATATTTGGGAGAGATTTTTATGTAAGCAAATAAATAAGTAAATAAATGCTGAAATTGCTTTAAAAGAAAAAGTATTATTTTGAAAAATTATGTCCCTTCTCTAATCTCCAGTTTCTTCTATTGGAAAGATACCTAGTTCAGAGTTAAATGATACATAAGAATAATTGACACCTAGCAAGTAGTTAATAACTTCAGCTGATGTCAATCTATGCCCTCATGCATTCTGTCATCTTACGTTCTCATAGCTTCTAAATCTGTTATATTCTGGTCTTGAGCTCCCTTTTCTTAGCCTTATATATTTAGATTTGATTAGGGTAAACTAACATTATATAAATTTTTTCCTTAGCTGTTTCATGGTTATTTTCAGATTTATGTTTTCATTATTTCAGTTCAGTTCAGTCGCTCAGTTATGTCTGACTCCTTGCGACCCCATGAATCGCAACATGCCAGGCCTCCCTGTCCATCACCAACCCCCGGAGTTCACTCAAACTCATGTCCATCGAGTCGGTGATGCCAACAAGTCATCTCATTCTCTATCGTCCACTTCTCCTCCTGCCCCCAATCCCTCCCAGCATCAGGGTCTTTTCTACTGAGTCAACTCTTTGCATGAAGTGGCCAAAGTATTGGAGTTTCAGCTTCAGCATCAGTTCTTCCAATGAACACCCAGGACTAATCTCCTTTAGGATGGACTGGTTGGATCTCCTTGCAGTCCAAGGGACTCTCAAGAGTCTTCTCCAACACCACAGTTCAAAAGCATCAATTCTTTGATGCCCAGCTTTCTTCACAGTCCAACTCTCACATCCATACATGACCACTGGTAAAACCATAGCCTTAACTAGATGGACCTTTGTTGGCAAAGTAATGTCTCTGCTTTTCAACATGCTGTCTAGGTTGGTCATAACTTTCCTTCCGAGGAGTAAGCGTCTTTTAATTTCATGGCTGCAATCATCATCTACAATGATTTTCGAGGCCCCCCAAAATAAAGTCTGACACTGTTTTCACTGTTTCCCCATCTATTTCCCATGAAGTGATGTGACCAGATGCCATGATCTTCGTTTTCTGAATGTTGAGCAGTAAGCCAACTTTTTCACTCTCCTCTTTCACTTTTATCAAGAGGCTCTTAGTTCTTCTTCACTTTCTGCCATAAGGATAGTATCATCCGCATATCTGAGGTTACTGATATTTCTTCTGGCAATCTTGATTCCAGTTTTGCTTCCTCCAACCCAGCATTTCTCATGATGTACTCTGCATATAAGTTAAATAAGCAGGGTGACAATATACAGCCTTGACGTACTCCTTTTCCTATTTGAACCAGTCTGGTGTTCCATGTCCAGTTCTAACTGTTGCTTCCTGACCTGCATATAGGATTCTCAAGAGGCAGGTCAGGTGGTCTAGTATTCCCATCTCTTTCAGAATTTTCCATAGTTTATTGTGATCCAAGTTATAAATGACCACATATAAAAATATACCTTTCTGAGTGTTTTAGCTTTTAACATTTTAAGGAACGTATATATATTATTATGCTGAAATAATATAAAATATTCTTATGTTAAATATATTTATTTAAAAGATACCTAATGAACTTTAGAAACTGCAATTATGTTATACACACAGTTAAAATTGGCAAATAGATATCCACTTCAGAGTTATTTCCAGTCCCTCATTAATAGGGTGATAGATTTTTGATTTTTAAATTAAATAATTTTCATATATTATCTATTATACAACTTTATTGCTGTTTTGTTTTTTAGTCTCTAAGTCATGTCTCACTCTTTGTGACCCCATGGACTGTAGCCTGCCAGGCTTCTCTGTCCATGGGAATTCCTAGACAAGAATCCTGGAGTGGTTGCCATTTCCTTCTCCAGGGGATCTTCCTGACCCAGCAATCAAACCTGTTTCTCCTGCTTGGCAGGCAGGTTCTTTACCACTGAGCCACCCTGGAATCCGATTTGCTGATTTTTAAATTAAATAGTCTGTATATGACTATGTTTTATACAACTCTAGCCATCAACAATTTAAAGACTACATTAAGCCATACATCTGATGAAACACAGAGAATTTCTTGTGTTCTGGTGTGGGAAGAAAAAGACATTTTTAGTACAAAATTTACTATGCAACACAAAATGGACAGATGGTGTGCACAATCCATTTGTTGAAGCTCTCCTACTTCTGTGCATTGGAAGAAGACTAGGTGACAAATTAGGCAGCAGCTTTTATCTAAGACATTTTCTAGTTGCCTACAACCTGAAAGATCTAGAAAATTGCTTCCAACTAAAACAAGCCACTCTTAATGTCTCCAGATTACACTAGTAATAATCATAAGCATTTTGCTTTTCAGGCTTATAAATCTCCTCTCTTCTCGCTTTTCGTTTTTATAGGACTTTTGCATGCATAATCTTATTTTTTCCTCTTAACTAGATGGATTGGTAGCAAAGATGAGAGAATCGCTCAGTGCAGTTGATGATTTTCCCAAGATCACAGAGCTGGTAAATACAGCATGTGGTTCAAATAAAACATAAGAATAACTAGTAGTGGGTACCTAAAAATAAGCAGCACTGAAATTATTATAATAATAAAAATAGCCCTTGTTTTAATAGTTTGGCTGATTACTGCAGCAAACATGAATTCATGCATTATACTGTGAAAAAAATAAGAAAAATCATCTTTTTAATGCTTTTTTTAATTGCATATATCTGCTTGGGACAGATTGTACTTTTTTTAGATGAACAACTTCATCCTGCAGTAAGACTCTCTAGAGATGTGTAATGTCAGAACTCAATAGGACTTGATAGTTTAAAGTCTTTGTACTAAAACACTGAATCTATTCTCAAAAATTCGTGAATGAGATTTTGGCATAAAAACTATAGTATATTTTAACATATTGGTTTCTAACTAGGGTATATTTTTCACAAGAAAAATATTCAACATTTTCCAACATCAGACATTTATTTGAAATTTAATAAATGTCTCTTTGGTAGAGGTACTTTAAATAAGGAATCTGGGGAGAGAATTATGGTTCTATGTTGCCTTGAAGACTGATAACTGAAATGTTTAAATGGATTATTTTGATTAGTATTGGCATAATCTCAATTTTCTAGAAAAATAATAAACTGGAATATACAAACTCTCATGCTGTGGGCCATATTAAAAGATAGTACAAAACTGAAATAAAATGCCAAGATACCGATGGGTACCCATCTGTGCCTACTAGGATCTCAGTTTTACCTGGGAACCCTTCAGCCCTTCAGTACTTGAATATATCCTAGAAGGCAAGGATTTTTAATATATGCTCACTTTTCTATCACTGAAAGTAATTTATCAGGGAAAGAGGGAAAATAAAAGCAAAATGTGTGAGAACTAAATTATGGATTAAATCCAGTACAGAATGGCAAGGGGTGGGACACTTTGTGTTAAAGCTCATTTAAAATTCTATCAGTAACATGAAGTTTTAGAACAACAATAACAGCAACAACAACAAAAGCCTGTTTCGTACTGGCGAGCAACATGAAGTGTGATGAAAAATGTGGATGAGTTAAGAAAAAAAAAAAACAAACAACATTCATTTCTTTTGATCTTCATCTTCCCTGTGGGTCATAGCTAAATACCACAATTTGCTTCATAGTTTTGCATTGGGCACCTCCTCTGGAAGCTGTTTCTTGCTCACTTTCACTTTTTTAACTATCATGATGTACAGAAAGGGGGTCAACACTCCTTCTAGCTATGCACAAGTATCTTGCAGGGTATTGAAGACTACTCACTTCATGACAAGTCATGATATATTTCCACTGTTAAAGCCAGTAGAGTTTGACGCAGATTGCCAAAGGATAGGTGCTGCTTTATTCTTAAGGTCTGTTTTACTCTAAAAATTATCCTGATTTGTCAAACAAATTTTTATCATTATCATACCTAACGCTTATCTGTTCCCCTTATAAGAAATGCTGGTGTTACAGTTTGGGAGCAAAATAGAATAAACTTTATGATATAGGCAAGCGTGAAAGGATATCTTAACACCACGGCCATCATCCTGCACTTATTAGGATGCTGTCTGCTAAGGCAACAAACCCACATACTTTAATGTATTTGTGTAACCTGTATGCAGCAGGTTATTCATATATTCATGTATACACTTATACAATGCTGTAGCAGCACAATTAGAAATAAAAGTTTCAAAAAATCAAGTAGAGTGGAGCACAGCAGTATAATATTGTCTTATTTGAGCTTTAAACTTCCCTGTAAAGAATCCACCTAGAATGCAGGAAACCCCCTGCAATACAGGAGACCTGGTTTAAACCCCTGGATTGGGATGATCTCCAGGAGAAGGAAAAGGCAATCCACTCCAGTATTCTTGCCTGATTTATCTCATGGACAGAGGAGCTGGGGGCCTACAGTTAACGGGGGTCACTAGAGTCAGACACGACTTATCGACTAAACCACCACCATTTAAGCTTTAAGGTTTTTTAAGTGATACTATACAAGTGATTTATGATTAAGGTTATTTCATTTAAATAAAACCTAAATCTCTGAATATTTCTCAACTCTTCCTTTTATAGGGACACTAAGAAGAAATCCAAGGATTGTGTGTATGTTTAGGGGAGGAAAAAGATGCATTATCAGATTTTCTTAAGGAATATTATTTAAATAGTTATTTTTAACATTAACATTTGGGATAACATTGGGGAGATTTGTATTCCCCCTTTCTGAAGAAAGCTGATTTTCACTTCAGAGACCCTCTAAAACATCTGTACATGAAGATCCTGGGATGTACATCAAAATACTGTTAGACAACAGAAGAGAGGATAGATAAAATAAAATTTAGTTTATAGAACATTGTGCAAGAATTAGAAGGAATAAGCCATATACATCAATCAAGTGGATCTCAAAAATAACCTTGAATATGAAGAAAAATTGACATAAAATAAAATGGATGTCACAGTCTTTTGTGTAAAATTAAAATAGAAAAAAATTACTAAAAATAACTATATATATATATTCAAGCAAAAATAAAAGTTTAATTATAAATGTAGGGTAAACATACATACTTTAAATACAGAAAAATTAACCTTTGGGATTGTTGATTTTCTTTTCATTACTCTTGGTAATTGTTAAAGTAATGTTTCTTTCCTCTGGGTTCATTTTACTATTCTCTCACTAATGTCTGAAACTAGTAGTTTAGTAAATTATCAGTGTTTGCTGATTTCTAGACTGGCACCCCACTCCAGTACTCTTGCCTGGAAAATCCCATGGATGGAGGAGTCTGGTAGGCTGCAGTCCATGGGGTCGTTAAGAGTCAGACTCGACTGAGGGACTTTACTTTCTTTTTTCCCTTTCATGCATTGGAGAAGGAAATGGCAACCCATTCCAGTGTTCTTGCCTGGAGAATCCCAGGGACGGGGGAGCTGGTGGGCTGCCATCTATGGGGTTGCACAGAGGACACGACTGATGCAACTTAGTAGCAGCAGCAGTATGTTCTAAGTATCCGCATGTGTATTCAAATACACACTTTTTTAATTACTGAATTTTTTTCTGATTTCTAATTTAATTGCGTTGTGGTTGAAGAAAAAGGATCTGTGTAATAATTTCTTGAAATTTTCTGATATTTCTTTTATGGTTTTGGACATGGTCAAGTTTTGTTTGAAGTTTCATGTGTAGCTTAGAATATTGTTTATTCCTTAAAATAACATAATTGCCTCCTCTTATCTATAATTTTTCTTTATATATTATGATGGCAAGTTATTAGAAATATCAAAGTTTATAATAATTTCTATAAATGGAGCTATTGTCATTGTTCTGTGATCTTTTCTGTACTATATAGGTGGTTTTTGTGCCATAAAGAATATTCTGTCATATCAATATAGATGTATGAGATTTCCCTTGGCTAATATTTTCCCTACTAATTTTCTGTTCTTTGTTACCAGTTTTCTCATGATCTTATGTTTAGTTGTGACTCCTGTAAACAGTGTAATCCTTTATTTTCTTTTAAATATAGCTTTGGTAAATTTAATCTACTTATATTTATTAGGGTTGCTTCTTATGTTTGAATTCATTACCATCTTATTTCTTATCTTGTATATTTCTCATTTGTTTCACTGCTCAACTTTTTTGCATCATCCAAATTGTTTTTTCCCCCACATTCCATTTATCCCCTCTACTATCTTAGTTGTTACCGTACAACTGTAAAAGGTATATTTACCTTTGAATCTATGTTAATCACTGTTTCTACTCCTAATTGTAGCTTCCCTTGTGGCTTCCTACTTGGGCTTCTCCTGTGGCTCAGCTGGTTAAGAATCCACCTAAGATGTGGGAGACCTGAGTTCAATCTTTGGCTTTGGAAGCTCCCCTGCAGAAGGGAACAGCTTCCCTCTCCAGTATTCTGGCCTGGAGAATTCATGGACTGTATAGTCTATGGGGTCGCAAAGAGTGGGCATAAGTGAGTGACTTTCACTTCACTTACTCCTGCTTGTAGAACAAATGGACCCTAGAATTTTAAAAATCAAGTCACCATCTGCCTAATCTTACTTATTCCTGTTCTGTATTTTAATTCTATATTTTCTTTCTCCCTAAATGATGTATTTTATTGTTTCACACAGACTGTGTGTATTTAGATTTATCCACATGCTTACCACTTCTATTGTTGAATATACTTTCCTGAGTCTCCAGCTTTCCTTCTTTGCTTATTTTTTGTCTTGTAGAAATAGCATCAGATTTTTTTTTTCTTTTTTTAAGTGACTATTTATCAGAGGTACACTCATTTACTTTTAGGTTACCTGAATAAGATAAGTTTTTCTTTTATATTCAATTATATTTTATTTAGAATGATTTCAAACATAGAAATGTGTAAGAAGAGTACAAATAGTTCATATATAATCTATACCTATAATTCCACTTCTTTACTTTTTATTAAATGTATTTTATCAACCTTCCTCTCACCCTTTCCTTCATTTTCAGCATTCAGTTTCAATACCATGTTGACAAGAAGAGTTGTATTTGTTCTTAGGTGAGATTTTTACTTTAGCTTTGTTTATTAGCAACACAGGTTTCCAAAGGATAATAAGAATGTGACTATGTGAACCTCTTTGTGGCTTTTGTTTCAATGGAAATGCAGGTTTGAGAGATTCCTAGTTTGGAGGAAGTTCATACAGAAGGAAATCTATGATCATGATGCTATCATAGAAGCAGTGTGTTTGTATTCTATTATTTCATTTCCTTAGTCATTTACATTTTTTAAACTCTCAAATCCAATGAACTTGTATAAAAAAGGCTATACCTTATTATGTTTGCTTATTTAATGATGTAAGCATGTATTTACTAATGTTTACTAAATAAACATGTATGTTTATTTACTAATGAGAAGATTGCTGTTGTTCAGTCATTCAGTCCTGTCCCATCTTTGTAAGCCCATGGCGGACAGCACACCAGGCCTCCTTGTCCTTCACTGTCTCAAGAGTTTGCTCAAACTCAGGTCCATTGAGTCAGTGATGCCATCCAACCATCTCTTCCTCTGTTGCCCCTTCTCCTCTTACCCTCAATCTTTCCCATCATCAGGATCTTTTCCAATGAGTTGGCTCTTCCCATGAGGTGGCCAAGGTATTGGAGTTTCAGTTTCAGCATCAGTCCTTCCAGTGAATATTCAGAGTTCATTTCCTTTAGGATTGGCTGGTTTGATCTCCTTGCTGTCCAAGTGACTCTCAAGAGTCTTCTCCATCACCACAATTAAAAGGCATCAATTCTTTGATGCTCTGCCTTCTCCATGGTTCAACTCTCACATCCATACATGACTACTGGAAAAACCATAGCTTTGACTAGACTGATCTTTGTTGGCGAAGTGATGCCTCTGCTTTTTTAATATGCTATCTAAGTTTATCATAGCTTTTCTTCCCAGGAATAAGTGGCTTTTAATTTTGTGGCTGTAGTTACTGTCTACAGCGATTTTGGAGCGCAAGAAAATAAAGTCTGTCACTGTTTCCACTGTTTCCCCATCTATTTGCCATGAAGTGATAGGACTGGATGCCATGATCTTAGTTCTAATGTTGAGTTTAAAGTCAGCTTTTTCACTCTCCTCTTTCATCTTCATCAAGAGGCTCTTTAGTTCCTCTTTGCTTTTTGACATTACAGTGGTATCATCTGCATATATGAGGTTGTTGATATTTCTCTTGTCAATCTTGATTCCAGCTTGTGATTCTAGCAATGAGAAGAGAGAATAATAGATTCTTCCTTCCAAAAGTATTGTTCATTTAAATGGTTGTCAATTGCATATCTAACTGCTCAATATGAAATATAGGATTTAATTTCTATAGTAGTGATATCAGTAGTACTATTTCCCTTTTCTTATATAAATGAAGACATAGTTGCTCCAGGTAATAGAGCAAAACAGTGGCAGATTAGATTCAAATCCAATCTATTATTGCTAAAACCCATTTTTTAAATCATTATACACCCTGTCCCCAGTTTTATATTTAACCAGGAGCTTGGTGGTGAAGGATCCACCTGCCAATGTAGGAGTTACAGGAGATGGAGGTTTTATCCCTGGGTTGGGAAGATTCCCTGTAGGAGGAAATGGCAACCCACTCCAGTGTGCTTACCTGTAAAATTACATGGACATTGGAGCCTGGTGGCCTACAGTCAGTGAGGTCATAAAGATTCAGACAGGACTAAGCACACATGCAATATATACTCTAGTGAGATTTCACAGGCTGAATATAAAAATATATCCTTTAACATTGTCTCAGTAATAATACACATTGCTTTCATATACAAAGTAGGAAATGCTACATACAGTCAAATGTTTATTGTTTTCGTTCAGTCACCAAGTTGTGTCCCATTCTTCATGAACCCCATGGAATGCAGCATGTCAGGCTTCCCTGTCCCTCACCATCTCCAAGAGTTTGCTCCAGTTCATACCCACTGGATCAGTGATGCCATGCAACTCATCCTCTGTCACCCTCTTCTGCCTTCAATCTTTCCGAGCATCAGGGTCTTTTCCATTGTGTCTGTTGTTTGCTTCAGGTGGCCAAAGTATTGGAGCTTCAACTTCAGCATCAGTCTTCCAGTGAATATTCAGGGTTGATTTGCTTTAAGATTGACTGGTTTAATCTCCTTGCAGTACAAGGCACATTCAAGAGTCTTCTCCAGCACCACATTTTGAAAACATCTACTCTTTGTTGCTCTGCCTTCCTTCCAGTAGTCACATACAGTTGTGAGAGCTGGACCATAAAGTGAAATGTATGGTTAATTATGTACTAGAAGTGGTTTCTCAATGAACTATACCTTGATAAAGTATGAAAGAAATCTTAATCTGTAGTGTGCATTTAGAAGTAGCATTTACAGCTTTAAAATAAGTCATTGCTCATTTCTAAAGTAGAGAGGTAAGGAACTGTATCCCCTTAAAACTACTATAATTTATAAACAGAAGCACCCATTTTTTTCATCTTTTATAAGGGGGGTACAACCTGATAAGATATTGCAGAATCTTAATTTTTATGAATAGCTAACTGATGCTTATACTTTATAACTCACAACTTAGTGACTAAACAACAACAACAAATGCTTTATAACTGATTTTATTTTTCAAACAGTTTCAGTTGAATTTCTTTCATATTTTTAAGGTACCATTTAAAAATATTTTTGGCTCATTTGTATGTAGCTGGTTTTTGAATTTTAGCACAATCCAGTACTTAATTTTGTTAATTTCTGGTGTACCTACCAAATAATTTAAGCAGATGACTATAATGTAGGAATTAAAATTATAACCATGCATCTTCAAGCCTAAGCTATATGGACAGAGTATTAGAAAATAAAAATAAGAAAACAAAATATACTTAGACCTAGTTTCTCTTGCAGTTTAAAAATTGTGTGGGAAAATTCATTAATGATGTTTAAATTGTATCTGTAGTGTTTTTTAATGTTGTGTGTCATGCGTTTTGGGAATTTAGTTGAAAGTGTATGTGTGAACTAGGCTTTGGAAGCATTGTTTTTCTCTTTGTATTGGTGAAACGTGAAATGCAATGTCTTTATGTGGCCACTTGATGGAACTCTTTCATTTTGCTTTCAGCAGTTCAAGTAGTGAAACCTTATATTTCTGGCTAGGTGTGAAGGAATCTCTTAAGGAAAAAAAAAAAAAAAAGTAGCTAAAGGAACTCATTATTTAGCCTGCTATAGGATTGCCTGGAGAATCCCAGGGACGGGGCGCCTGGTGGGCTGCAGTCCATGGGGTCGCGACTGAGTGACTTCACTTTCACTTTTCACTTTCATGCACTGGAGAAGGAAATGGCAGCCCACTCCAGTGTTCTTGCCTGGAGAATCCCAGGGATGGGGGCGCCTGGTGGGCTGCCGTCTATGGGGTCGCGCAGAGTCGGACACGACTGAAGCGACTTAGCAGCAGCAGGATTGTAGTTCTCTATAGAATATTAGCAAATCAATACGTTGAAATAAAAGGATACAATTCAACTTTATCTCAAATGAATTTTTGTTCACTTTCCTGCTTCTGGAAATTTTTATAGAAAGCAAGTGTAAATTATCCTACATATTCAAATGTAATCTTATCTAAAATATTATTTTTCTTATAAATAAAACAGAAACTCTATATCTGAGATGTTTTTAAAGTGAACATTGTGCAAATGTTATTAGGAAGTTTAGGTAGAAGCACACTTAGCCTCTACAGGGTTAGAGATTGTTAGGTTGACAATTCCTAGCAATTATCTCAGTTGTGGAAAATAGTTTGGGAAGTGGAAACATTGATTGCAATGCAAAGTTTTCACTTAGGTCATATGAAGCAATTAGGAATAACTAGAAGTAAAATTCAGGGAGAAAATCACAGTATTTCCACTTCCATAGTGTCAATTATACATTATAAAATGTTGGTGGATTGGGAATCAGGGACCTATTTGTGACCTTGTCATTTTAACTTACTGGAATTTTACATAAAATAGAAATGATTATAAGGTCTCTTGAGAGGTCCAAATTTAATACAATCCACTATTATTTTATCCACTATATTTGTAAACTGTAAAAATCTTATATGTTAGTGGTTGGAATTACTACATTGATGTAGAGCAAGTGTAAGAGTACCGAGTAAGTGTGTCAAACAGATCTCAAAAAGAAAGCCAATCTTCAGTGATTCTGTATTGTAAAATCTTTTGCATTTAGAATGTTTCATAAAGCCTGGCTTCTGATTGCAAAAACCTGAGAAAGTGAGCTATCTTTTTCAGTTTACCATTTTAAGTGATCTCTGCAGCTTCAGTGACATCTAGGTTACCAAATCCACTTCGCTAGTCCTGAATCTCTACCCTAACTCTCCCATCTCTTGGATATTTCCTCCTTGACATTTCAGTCATTTCAATTTTGTTTTGCCCCAAATAGAACTCATCGTGTTTACCCCACAGAATGTTGTATTCACTTGGTCGATGTACACTTTGTTCTCCAAATTGGTGACCGTGATTTTCTTCCTGTTATTTGGATCACAGTAATAAGATGGGGAAACAGTGGAAACAGTGTCAGACTTTATTTTTCTGGGCTCCAAAATCACTGCAGATGTGACTGCAGCCATGAAATTAAAAGACGCTTACTCCTTGGAAGGAAAGTTATACCAACCTAGATAGTACATTGAAAAGTAGAAATATTACTTTGCCAACAAAGGTCTGTCTAGTCAAGGCTATGGTTTTTCCTGTGGTCATGTATGGATGTGAGAGTTGGACTGTGAAGAAAGCTGAGCGCCGAAGAATTGATGCTTTTGAACTGTGGTGTCGGAGAAGACTCTTGAGAGTCCCTTGGACTGCAAAGAGATCCCACCAGTCTATCTTAAAGGAGATCAGTCCTGGGTGTTCATTGGAAGGAATGATGCTGAAGCTGAAACTCCAGTACTTTGGCCACCTCATGCCAAGAGTTGACTCATTGGAAAAGACCCTGATGCTGGGAGGGATTGGGGGCAGGAGGAGAAGGGGACGACCAAGGATGAGATGGCTGGATGGCATCACCGACTCGATGGACATGAATTTGAGTGAACTCTGGGAGTTGGTGATGGACAGGGAGGCCTGGCGTGCTGCGATTCGTGAGGTCTCAAAGAGTTGGACACAACTGAGCAACTGACTGAACTTAATAAGCAAGCAGTTAACCACTGAATAAATAAAACATTGTGAAGTTCAAGACCTGGCTTAGAACTAATGTGGATAATGTTAAGCATTAACTTGCTTTATTGTTACTCAAGTGCAGGTTTATACTTCTGACATATACAAGGCATTGAAAATATAAGGCACTGAATGTACTTTTATTTTCAGATTGTATAGAAGAAATTGCTTGAATAATGACAAAAATTCAATTAAACCTCTTTTAGGGATAATTTATCCAATATTATTATGCTTTTCTGTATGCATGTTTGCTCTTCTTGAATTATTAGCATGAAGAAATTCAGTTAAAGAAATGACTTTCAATGTGAAAACCTATAAAAATAATCTGTGTATTATTCTCACCTCAAAGTAAAGCTGCTGCTAAGCTGCTAAGTCACTGCAGTCGTGTCCAACTCTGTGCGACCCCATAGACGGCAGCCCACCAGGCTCCCCGTCCCTGGGATTCTCCAGGCAAGAACACTGGAGTGGGTTGCCATTTCCCTCTCCAATGCATGAAAGTGAAAAGTGAGCTAGAAGGTCACATATGCTAACTATACCAAATATTACAATGGTTTATATAGACCTGCCATATGCCATATACTTATAGATATTTTACCAATATAGCTAGTATCTTATTTATATTTTAATCCAAACTATGATAGAACTATGAATACTTGTGAAGTGGGTGGAGGTGATGGAGTAGTGGAGACTGCTTTTCCTAATGGGTTGTCAGAGAAGATTTTTCTAAAGAAAAACTTCAGAGTAGACACCTGAGTAAATTAAAAAGCAAGTCGTTTAGAGAAGAATATTAGAGAATACTCTTCTGAAAGGAGACCATTCTTGACATAAAGAACAGCTTAGATGTCCAGTGTGGACCAAGCAGAGACAGCAGAAAGTGAAAGATACTGAAGTGGGAGATCTAGACCAGCTCTCCTGTGACCTGGCAGATTACAAAAGGAGTTTGAATTTTATTCTATGCTTGGAGGAAAGCCATTGAATGACCTTAATACTGAGAGTGGTTACACTTGAATATATAAATTTTAATGTCACAAATATAACAAGATTGGTGTTTAAAGCTGTGTGAATAGATATCACTTTTCTCAAAATTTTGGTCTCAAGACCCCCTTACATTAAGAAACATTCAGTACTCTGGAGAACTTTTGCTTATGTGGATTTTATATCTTAATATAAATTAAAACAGAAATTCTCAAAATATATACTAGCTCATTTTAAAATAAGGGTAATGGGATTTTCTGGAAAATCCCATGGGCGGAGGAGCTTGGTGGGCTGCAGTCCATGGGGTCGCACAGAGTCGGGCACGACTGAGCGACTTTGCTTTCACTTTTCACTTTCGTGCATTGGAGAAGGAAATGGCAACCCACTCCAGTGTTCTTGCCTGGAGAATCCCAGGGATGGGGGAGCCTGGTGGGCTGCCGTCTATGGGGTCACACAGAGTCAGACACGACTGAAGTGATTAGCAGCAGCAGCAGCAGCAGTAATGTGCTGTTCATATGAATATGATTTTTATAAAGTATAATTATATTCTCCAAAACAAAAAATAGTGAGAAAAAAAGAAATACTTAAATTGATACATATCTATACTCTTGAGAGTCCCTTGGACTGCAAGGAGATCAAAGTCAGTCAGTCCTAAAGGAAATCAACTCTGAATATGCATTGGAAGAACTGAGGGTGAAGCTGAAACTCCAATACTTTGGCCACCTGATGTGAAGAGCTGACTTATTGGAAAAGACCGAGATGCTGGGAAAGATAGAGGGCAGGAGAAGAAGCGGGTGACAGAGGATGAGATGGTTAGCATTTCTGACTTAATGGCCATGAGATTGTGAAGGAGATGGAAGTCTGACATGCTGCAGTCAATGGGGTCGCAAAGAGTTGGACATGACTTAGTGACTGAGCAACAACAAATGCCTTTCTTTTATGGTTTTGTAAAAAAAAAAAGACAACTGTATTCTCATATCTGCTTCTAATTTCAGTCTGCTGAGATATCGTTTGCCATGTTGCCTTTGAAAAATCCAAGTTTATAACTGTGAGAGGTAAAACTGTGAGAGGATAGATTAAAGGAAATAACTATGGTCTTTCCAGTGGTCATGTATAGATGTGAGGGTTGGACTATAAAGAAAGCTGAGCGCTGAAGAGTTTATGCTTTTGAACTGCTGTGTTGAAGAAGACTCTTGAGAGTCCCTTGGACTGCAAGGAGATCCAACCAGTCCATCTTTTTTTTAAATATAAATTTATTTATTTTAATTGGAGCAAAGAGTCAGACACGACTGAGTGACTTTACCTTACCTTACCTTACCTAATTACTTTACAATATTGTATTGGTTTTGCCATACATCAACATGAATCCGCCACAGGTATACACGTGTTCCCCATCCTGAACCCTCCTCCCTCCTCCCTCCCCATACCATCCCTCTGGGTCATCTCAGTGCACCAGCCCCAAAGTCCATCTTAAAGGAAATCAGTCCTGGGTGTTCATTGAAGGACTGATGTTGAAGCTGAAACTCCAATCATTTGGCCACCTGATGCGAAGGGTTGACTCATTGGAAAAGACTCTGATGCTGGGAGGGATTGGGGGCAGGAGGAGAAGGGGACAACAGAGGATGAGATGGATGGACGGCATCACCAACTTGATGGGGTTGAGTTTGAGTAAACTCCAGGAGCTGGTGATGGACAGGGAGGCCTGGAGTTCTGCGATTCATGGGGTCACAAAGAGTCGGACATGACTGAGCAACTGAACTGAATATCATACTACTGTAAAATTTTTGACTTTTAAATCCATTCAGGGATACTCAAGTGTCTCTAGACCACACTTCATGGATCTCTAACTAACAGATGATCACAGAGAAGAGATATCTTAGGACTAAGCTATGACAATCCAACATTTGGAGTAGAGAAACTCCATAAAATGACATTAAGATCATTTTTATAGTTCTGTGGAGATATTTTTTTTTGTGAATCTCAGTTCTACATTTGGTCAGCACATTTTTCTTCCTAGGGTTACACATACTTAACCATTTTGTTGACTGTAAGGAAATCTATATATGAATACCCTAAATTCCAATATAGCATAAGCTGTTTTTAATAATGAGTATAATTTATAGGTAAACATGCATCAATCAAAAGATTGGTACTAAAGAATTGGTACAGGTACTAAATCCAGTAAAAAAAAAAAATCACTTTCTATATATATATTTTTCCCCCATTTACTAAACCTAAAATTTCATGTGGACAGGATATCACTTGTTCTTTGTGCAATCCTTGATTTTACAATACTTGTCATAGAGTAGGTGGGCAGTGCTTATAATTTGAGTAAATGAGTTCATTCCAAGTGACCCCATTGAACAAAAGAGGGTTTTTGTTCCTCACTGCAGAGAAATCTCTAGCAGTGAGGCCCTATTGGTGGCCATGCAAGTCTATTCCTGTGATGTCAATTCTCATATCATAAAATTTAGGTATATAAAAATAAAACAAAACCTGACCTTCTCTGTTTTCAGTTTTTTGCTTCTGGAGATGAAACTAGTGATGTTATCCAAGATTCCCAATCAAGGTTTTGGATAAAACCTAGAGTTATTATATTAGAATAGGATTTTCTGATAAAGGATATTTATTTAAATTTGATCTTCATAAAAATCATAGATAATTTGGGATATATTTACTAAAGAGCTATTTTTATTTGGATGAATTTTAATTTTAAGTGGGAATCCATTACTTTGATTTGCCAAGCCCAATAAGCCTATGTTAGGAATACTTTGGGGCTATGAGAATAGGATATGCTTTCTGGAAACATCCAGTGACTACTTTTGTTAGTCTATCAATCAAAGCCAAGGAGCTGAGAAGATAGATGGGTGGGGCTAAGTGTTTTAGGCAGTTGAAAAAGTGTTTGGATGGAGTGTTTTCAAGAAAAGGAAAAGAAAGGAAAGCTACTTGGAGAAAAATTTTCTGTTCTTAGGCATGATTTTATTAAAAATATACTGGGTTAGAAAAATTGATGCTTTTTTCAGATGAGGAGTAAGCACAGTAGACAATGTAAGGGAGATAAAGCATGTTCTGTATAATTAAATATATACTCAAATATATTCTGAAAAAGCAAGTATAAGAGAGGATAATATTACAGAGAACTATTAACTAAAAAACAAACAGAAAACCACAATGTGAGAGTTGTGATTTAAGTTTTTGGGGGGGCCAAACAAGGACCGTAACCCGGGAGACAGCATCTCAGATAGCTCTGAGAAAATGCTCCAAATAAGTAGGGGGAAAGGTCAGTATATATATGATTTCAGGAAACATGGCATGTGCAGTCAAGCACAAATTTTGGCAGAGGCTTGCTGCTAGTCACAGGAAGCCAGCGTCACTGTTAATGAGTGCTTTTCTCAATATGAGAAGCTGCAAGAGTTTGGACTTATAACAGCTTCTCTTAAAAATATCTAACTCTCTGAAGACCTATCCCTCCAGTTTTTCCCAAAGCACAGAGTGCCTTATTCCTGATCTCCCTGAAGGTCAGGAACTACAGCGGCTAGTGACCAATCCTTGTAGAGGCAGATGACAAGTCCCCGTTTTCAGCTGGTAAAACTAAACTAGGTCTTGTTCTCTGAAAAACACTAGGCTCCTCTGATCTGTGGAGGACCTAAATGACTCATAATTAGACAAAATGTAGATTCAAGTAAGAGTTACATAACAGTTTTAGCAGTCATATATGCAAGAAAAATCATTATGCTTATAAGTGAAGTGAAAAGTAACAGAAGCATTCCCAAATATGTGATAAAGACATTAAAAAGCACCATGACTGACAGAACTCGAACGCCATAGGGACTCATTAGTAGATTCTAAAGGAAGTTGCTAATGAATAAGAAAAGCTGTTAAACAGACTTTGAAAATCTCCAAAGAACTAGGACGTGCTTTAAGAAAATCTTGAGGTAAGTGCAATATAATAAAACTCAGATGAAATTTTTAACTATCATAGGGAATACTATTGCAATGGTATTGTACGTTAAACAGTTCAAACACAAGTGCCTTCAGGATTTAGAATATTGTTTAAAGAGACAAAAAAGACCTATCAAAGGTCACTACTCTACCAAAACCTTAGAATCTCTTAATAACATAAGCAACTGCCTAGATTCAAACTGTGTAAGAAAAATGCAAGGATTATAAAAATTTGATGCAATATTTTTACATCCAAAAAAAAAAAACCAAGCATGTGCTATTTAAATTTGGTCTTTAAGTCTGGTCAAGTGTTTGAAATTAAAATCAGATCACTAGCACCTGAATTCTGCTGTGACTTTTGGGGGCTATTTCTGACAGTGGTGCTATGATGTTTACTTGCCAAATTGTTTGGAGACCACCTTTTTGATTAATCAAGTATCAGGATTTGAAATTAATCATCCATCATGTATAATGTATCTATCTCTCTGTGTATCTATCTAATTGTTCTTGAAATACAAAGAAATTGCATATAAAACAAACTAATTTAGCTTAACTAAAGGTGGGGGAAGAGGATTTTGTTTAGAAGAAAGGAACAAGGAACAAATATATTTTGTTTTTGTTTGTAAAATTTTTCCATTACTTTGAAGCCAGAAAATAATTAAAATGGAAATTATCATGGAACAGTAATAAATCTTTGTCATTTCTATTGTTTTGCTCACCTGGTTTTTTAAGTGTGCAAAAGAATCATTGCATCTTATTAGTGTCATAAATATTTGAAAATCTGTAACTAAGCACTTTTAAAATTTCTAGTGTACAAACTTTTTAAATGCTATGTTGTGCTAGCTTAAATCATTACATATTGGGGTGCTCCACACAGACCATAATGTTATTCAAAAAGCAACATTCTTATCACACATGTTGAAGTTTGTGACACTATATGACCCTGCTTGTTTCAGGGTAGTAAAGTTTAATATTATAATGTTTAATATATTAAAAAATTTCTGTGTTGAAGCATTATTGTAAAACTTCTATGTTGAAGCTTTAAAAAGAAAGATAAGAGAAATTGTACACATTCTGACTGGTTTTCACACGAAGAATAAGCAAAACTTCTAAAACATCAAGTGGATGTAACATCAATAAAATTGAGAAGTTTTATTTTTTCTTTGCTTCTTCAATGAAAGATTAAAAAACTTTTTTTTTTTTTTTAATAGTTGGCCCATACGTCTAAAGGAAAAACAGGTCTAGGGTTTTCAGTGGATTTTATAATGTCTTTCTTTGGCCAAGATTCATTCTTGGTCGGGCCTGATTCATCTGTGGCAGACATACATCACTGCCTAGGATTTGCTGGACTCTTGCTTCTTCTTGGTGTGAGTTTTGAAAAGGCCAGTGGGTCACCTGCAGCTCTTTGTACACTGACTCCCTGTGTATCCTGTTGTGTGCAGTACCTGCTCCTGTGGCTTTGCCTCTGTGTCCTGTACTGTACAAAGAGGCAGAGGCATGGTGACTGATGCTTTTGTACTATTATTTAGCCCACAGAAATCTTCCACATGGCAGCCTGGTCTGTGCTGGGGATTTTCTTTGAAAAGGTAGTAATAGGTATGTTAGCACATGTATTGATTACCTGCTTTCTGTATAATAAATGACCCGAACTTAATGGCTTGAAACCACAGCTATTTTATTGCCCACAATTCTGTGGGATAGTGACTTGGGCAGGACTAGGCAGAGAGATAGCTTATGTATGCTTGACAAGGTTCTGGATGGACCGCTGAACTGAAGCTGGTAGATTCCACTTAACCTAACTTAGTTATCTAGGGGTTGTGGGCTTGCTGTTGCCTTCATTGCCATGGTTCTCCTCTATGTAGACTCTTCTCTACTTGGGTCTCTCCTCCTCCAGGGCCTGTCTTTCCATGCGTCCACCATCTCTGGCAGAAAAAATGTGGATTCTCCGTGTGGCAGTTGGTTTCCAAAATGAAAAGTAATAGCTAGAGGACCTGAGCTCAGAAATCTTACACGACTGTTGTCACTTCTGTTGGACATGTGCAGCCTGGATTCAAGACTGGAGGAAATAGACTTCAGTTCCTGATGGGAGGAGTGATAGACACTGTAGAAAGAGGTGTAGGCATGTTGATTGGTACTTGGCTCTTCACCTTTCACCACACTGCTTTTAGGAATGATTTGCCGTGGCCTTTGAAAAAAAGGACCACTGCTTCTGATAGCATTTCCTTTGAGGGCTCAGAAGTGTGAACTTCAAGTCTTTTTCTCTGTGATTTCCTGTAGAAATAAAAAAAAGTACCTGCTTGCTTGTGATTACCACGTTAAGTAAAAAATAGTTTGAAATTTCAGTCTAATCACCTTCTTCTCACATAGCTCAGGTGGTTAATTCAGGGGAACTACACGCTTCTGTTGGTATTGTACTTCGGTCTCTCTCTCGCTTCAAGATATGCAAGTCACTTGAACTGATTTCAGATGCTAAGATGTGGGGATCTGGGTTATACTTCCTTGGAAATAGGCACACTCAGAACTGAAAGAATAAAATTGGAAATCCGTTGCTGCAGGAGGGAACAATGTTCAATACTTAATAATTGTCATCAATCCTGTTTGCTGTAATATTTTGGTGGGGGTGAAAAGTACTTATTTGCAGGTAAGTTGTACAATTCTACTTTTCAATCATTGGATAAAGAAATGTTTTGTGTTACTAACTTAAACCTCTATTTATGTGATTTAGTGCCATTGTTATGCTTAACGCCTTTCAGTGTCTTCCCATGGCACATAAAAAAGCATGAAAATTTCTTGGTTTGTTGTTGAAAACCCTGACTTGTTTCCAGATACAATTTATCATGCCCTATCTCTCAGTCTATGCCCCAGCCAATCAAACTGCTTGTAAATCTCCCAATTACAATGTGGGCCAAACTTTTAAGATTCTGCTATTTCAGCTCTCCCTGTTGAAGCATCTTATTTTGATCCCTGACTTCATTTACTCCCTCTCTGCCCCAAGTCATGTCCAGAGAAACTGCTACTCTTTACAATCTTAGCTTAAGTATTAACACTTAAATAAATCTTCCTTAGAATTGTCTTTTCTTATTGTTACTGAACTTAGGCTTGGCTGCTTACTACTCAAAAGCCAATAGTTCGAGAGGCAAGTGTTAATAGAAAATAAAGATGCTTTAATGCGAAAAGCCTGCAGTCTGAGGACAAGGGGAATTTGTATCCTGAGACCAGCTCTGCAGACCCTGTTCATCCAAGGAAAGAGTCTCAGTAACTCACTGAGGCAGGAGGTTGGGTTCTACATCATTCCCCACTGAGTGCAGGCTGGCTCTCTCATCATATATTGGGTTGGCCCAAAAATTCGTTCAGGTTTTTCCATAGCATCTTATAGAAAAACTGAATGAACTTTTGGGTAACTTAACAGTTTATTGCCTGCATGATCTGTCTGCAGGGTTGGTAAGCAGGCTGTTGGGGGTAGCATGCTAGTCATTCTTTAACTACTAAATTCTTCATTGTTCTTATCTAGGGAAAAGAATCAACAGGTTAGGCAAGGCATGGTGTGTATTCAGGAGAGCGTAGGTAGGAGTTAGGTTAAATTGCATAGTGACCTCATTCCTATAATAAGGTTCTTTTAAAGTTGGGGACAGAAATGAGCAAACAGAAAAGGGACAAAAGAGCTGCTTTCATTATGTCGAAGTGACTGATTTTTCTCATGTGTGCCAATTTTCAGAGTTCCATGCATTTCTGTATTTGTATGTGTTGTATTTTACTGCATTTGATTATTTGTCTTCCTCTATCAGGCAACATGCAATATACCTTTCTTTCCCTCTCTAAATCCCCTCCTCCTAAGACAATGCCTGGCATATGTTTGATGTTTAAAAAACAATGTTTGTGGAATTAATGAACCCATATTAAAATCCTTTTTGATATTAGACTTCCCTTAGACAGGTCTCAAGGCAGACCCCATCAGTATTATCTCGGCATGGATTATCCCAAAATAATTTAGAACAGTTACTCATGGATGATGCTCTGTTCTTTAATCAAAACTTAAAGCATGATTAGAAGCTAAAGATGTGCTGGGCTAGCTTTTCTCTTCTATGCTATAAACTAATCAGTGGACTGTTTAACAGCAACAAGAGAATCCCTTTTTTCTTTCAAAAGTCTGTTAAGGCTCAGTGTTTGATGTATTTGCTTCTCAAGGCATACATTAGTTGAGTGTGGTTAAATAAATGCATGTTGACTATGAAGCCATATTGCTCAGAGTATGTTTCGCAGAACTGTACCTTGATATGTCACATAAGTCCCATCTGCATTTGGCGGTCTGTGCTCATTATCAGTTGGAATTGATCTCCTCCAAAAGTGACAGTCCTGATTGAAATTCTCATATGATCTTACCAGTCACAGCTAAGGGCACAGTGTTGGCACATTTCTAATGCAAGTGCCTCCTTTACTCTCTGCTGCAGGTTTATATGCCCCACTTCCACAGAAACATGCAAAAAACCCAGTCATTTTGTTACCCTAGCTTTCTTCAAAGCTAGTTTCCTCTTCCTTTTCCTTTCACTTGAGTTTCTAAAGATGGAGTTAGAATGGTTACTCCTGGGGCTGAAAAAAAATTAGTTGGTATGCATTATTATAAACTACTTAGCATTACTTTGATATAGCACTGGTGGAATATAAACGGTGCATTCAGGGGTAAGAAAGAAATTAGTTCAATATGCTAGTTTTTACCAATGTTTTTGTGGCAACTTTCATTTTTTTTATAACTGCTTTCTCATCTACAAAATATTCTTTACCTCTATGTACTGCTATTCACCCAGAAAGTCAAGATAAACCTTGTTTCTATTAGTTCATGTGCTGTGTGCTTAGGTGCTCAGCCGTGTCCCATTCTTTGAGACGCTATGGACTGTAGCCCGCCATTCTCCCCTGTCCATGGGGATTCTCCAGGCAAGAAATCTAGAATGGGTTGCTATGCCCGCCCTCCTCCAGGGGATTTTCCCAACCCAGGGATCAAACCCAGGTCTCCCGCATTGCAGGCAGGTTTTTTACCATCTGAGCCGCCAAGGAAGCCCTGTTAATTCATAGTATTTATTTACTTGCCTGTGCCAGCTCTTAGTTGCAGCCTGTGAACCCTTAGCTATGGTATGTGGGGCCTAGTTCCCTAGCAAGGGATCAAACCCTCACCCCCTGCTTTAGGAGAATAGAGTCCTGGCCACTGGACCACCAGGAAAGTCCCTGCTTCACAGTATTGAGGTGTTTTACTGTGAGGAACTTGGTCATGCTTATTTTGTAGCTTAGTCATTTAGACAACTTCAGAAAAGCAAATTGTTACCCTTTATGGCGTCTTCGGATTTCTAGCCCCTATTTTTCATTGAGATTTTCTTCTTCCTTCTAGTAATAGGTGCTTATCCCTCTCCACTGTATCCCAGTAGACCTCTGACACTAATCCTAATTAAATCCTACCTATCAAGTAATTCATTTTTGGGGTCAGGCTGCTTTGTTCAACATATACATACATATAACTATTTCTGTATATCAAACGTTCTGCTAAGCACTTGAGACAGACTTTTCTCCCAACCTTCTTGGAACTTACAGTCAAATAGAAAAAAAACATTGAAATAAAAAATTGTATAAATTGCCATTTCAATTAACACGAAGACAAAATGAGATTCTAGATAAAATCCCTAGAGTACTCTGGAAAAAAATGAATGAAGGATTTTTCTTTAAAAAGTCTCATTTAAACTGAGACTTTTGTATAAATACAAACTAGTCTCATGGAAGGGGTTAGGGAGAAAATTGAATTGAATACAATTAAATAGAGAAAGTGGGCGGGAAAGTGAATCACAATGTGCAGAGCTTTGAAAGAGTCAATTTTCAGAATCTTTTGCTTTTACTGAAGGGAAATGGGAAGCCACAGAAGGATTGCTGCTGAAAAGTAATATGATCTAATTATTTTTAAAAAGTTGCATTCTGGCTTCTCTGTGTATAACAAGAATAAAAAAGTATATTGTTTGGGGAAAAGTAGGAGGTAGAAGGAGTCATGGGTAGAATTTTGCAGTTTTCTATGTGTAGGACTAGTACCTCTCTTATAGATACACACTGGAGTTACTGCAGCCTGTGATTATTGAAAGCATGGAAGATGAGATTGACTTGAGAGAATATATTACAGGATGAGAGGTGAAAAGGAATCATGAAGTACTCCAACATTTAAAAATTCCGCAGAGTAGGATCTGGTAAAGGTCAGCCTAGAAGCAGGGGTTGTAGAAGTGTGAAGAGCGTCATGAAAATGGGGTTCCATTGTATTGTGGGTGTTATGATAACAATCTTCTTCAGGAGTTGCTTTGGCTAAAAACACCTGGCAGGCATAAGGCTACATCTTTGCTAGGAGTGACTTACAACAGGCTGCTTTATGTGGGTGTTTTAAGGCCCAGCTCCTTGCTTCAATTTGGACTGGGCCTGTATACAACTCCAGTGTGTTCATCCAGCTCCACGCAGCACTGCATGAAGTCCAGTTTCTCCTATTACCTTTCCTTATCGCACTGTTCTCCCTTTCTTTCCTGGGTATTGATCCCAAGATAATTCTGTAACATATTCTTCTTCTTATCCATGTGAAATCTCCCAGGGAATCTTGAAACCAAGTCTGAAATATCCCAGGGAAATTTATTTATTTGTTCATTTATTTATTTTAAGATAATCGATTCTGTTATACATCTGAGCGGATAGAGGAAGTGGTCGTTGTACAGACTGGCCTTAGACTGGTTTAGAAAAGCATGCGCAGTTTCCTCTTCATGGATTGTATTGGTATCAAGGAAGAAAAAGACAAAGTGTAAGGAGAATAGAGGGCATGCGGAGGATTGTACATATAAAGATTGAGGTAGTCATTCTGAAGGGTGATGGACTGAGTTGAGAGAGAAATACAGTAATGTTTCTATTCATTGGGAGTCCAGTTGATAAGAGCAGTGGTTTTGAGTACAATTCTTCTGTTTGCTTTTTTGCTTCATATAAAAGCCATACATTTTAGGTTGCTTGGTAAATGGTGCTGTGATGAAAACATCTGCTTTTATCCTATTCCCTTAAGAAAAAGCCGTTCGGAGAAACTTTCAATTATCTTTTGTGTAAAAAGAGCATACTAATAAGCCTACACAGGCATTTTATCTGTTGGAGAATACTTCCTAATGAGTCTTATCCTTCTACACCTGTCTATAGAGCAACATGAAGGAACACATTTGACTAATAAGTGAAAAGGGGTTCTTTGGGAATTTATAATAAGCATGTATGTTGTCAATCTAAATTCACCCTGTATAAGCTTTGAATGTGACTAAAGAATAGAAGGAATATATATGTGTACAATACAGTGAGTGGCTTTGAGAAATATATTTTTATAGGATTGTAGGTAGATGGAAGACTTAGATTAATTAGTATCATATGAAGAGTTGGTCAAAATCTGCCACAGAAAATAAACTATATTCCATCTTGAAGTTTCTTTGAATTCTGTAAATTGTATGAAAGCAGATTTATTAGTCCTCTGTTAAATATCTTATTTTTAATTAAAATGAATACAGCCCTTCTGATTTTTTCTTGTTGTCTTTTTGTGTGAAGAGAATACTTCTGGAGCTTATTTTTAACACTTGTTATTCAATTTACTAAATGACAGATGTAAAAAATTATCCTTCCTTAGGCTTTTCATTACCAATTTTATTTATAAATCTATAAATGCTTAGCAGTTATCTTAAGGGTTTTAAATAATATTTCATCATTTAATAAATGTAAAACATCTTCAAATACTTTAAATTTCTTAAGAAATTTAAATATTTCATTTTAAATGCTTCTCGGGCTCTGGAGTGCATGCTCAGTAGTTATGGCACATGAAACTGTAGTTCATAAGCATTTCTAATTGTAACTAGAAACCTTTAGTGACTAAACCACCACCACCACCCTTGACTGAGAACAAATATATGCCCTCTAAGAATGTAAGCACCGTCTCGGTAACTGAAGCTGCTCAGATTACTCTGCACTTAATTTTAAATCTTTCTGCTGAGGAAGATGATGTCAACTGCATGACTGTGGTGTACTATGGGGAGAGACTTTGAGCAGCTTATTTATTGACCGATCCTTTTTCCTTTTATGTCTTTTGGAGAGGTGCGAACTGCTAATGGAAACCTAACCTGTTTAGAGTTGATGTCAGAGATTCCAAACCTCAAGGAGGCAGTCACAAAGCTCAGAGCCCCTGGAACTCAGTTGCACAGGTTTCTTGATTCTCTTATCTCATAATGGAACTCTGCCCTCTCACCCGTTTGTCCCCTTGTATGTATATTGAGGACTTTCCTGCTGGCTCAGACAGTCAAGAATCTGCCTGCAATGCAAGAGACCTGGGTTCCATCCCTGGGTTGGGAAGATCCCCTGGAGAAGGGCATGGAAATCCACTCTAGTATTCTTGCCTGGAGAATCCCCATGGACAGAGGAGCCTGGTGGGCTACAATCCACAGGGTTACAAAGAGTTAGACCCAACTGAGTGACTAAGCACAGCACAGCATGTATATTGAATGTATTACTTTAGCTCTTAAGAAATGTATGTATATATGTTTCCAACTAAATTTTAAAAGTTCGTTGAAATCTCAAGTGTCTTTTGCATCCAAGTTTAAAAAACTTGGGACTAAATGGATTTTGGTATTCTTTCATAGTCTTAGTACCACAAAATGCTTCCAGGTATTAATGAGATGAATGTATTTATCATATAACATTTTATGACTTGGGCTTATAAAGTCATTCTATTGGCATTTATTTAGTTATTGCTTCTGACATTTTCTTTGATTGATCCCTACATTATTGGCAGTTGGAAATAGAGAATGCTGTAATTTTGCTTGTAATGACAAAAGCGTGTTGCTATTCATTGATATATGAGTGTGCTTAGCTTTAAAAGATGTTCAGATGATGCTTTTGTTTTTCTTTTCTGAAACTTCAGAGTTCTCAATACTTGGGGAGGCATGTTTATATGGGAGAGAAAGAAATAGAGAAAAAGAGGCTAAGAAGAATAAGAAAGAAAAACCTAGGTTATTCTGAGATTTTAGAACCCTAAGAAAACCAGAAAAATTTTGGCAGGCAACAACAGATAAATGTCTTCCAAAGCTCATTAACCTGGAAGAAACGCACAGAGTAAGCACGCACACACACAGCTAAAATGGCTAAAAATAAATTAAAGATGAGTTCATTTCAACTTAACTTTAAATGCAGTCATTTTGTATTTTTGAAAATGTTAGGTTAAGACTTCTTAAAAAGACCAGGTTGTAGAAAAGACTGAACAGCTGATTAGCACAGTGATATGATTTTAAAGAGAAGGAATGAGCGAAAGACTTGATTTCTAATGTGTGATATGCAGGTGTATTAAAAAAAAACTTTGATAAAAGTTGTTCTTTTCTAAGTAGGAACAGATGTTTTCAGGTGTATAGAGGTGTGTATGAACGTCAAAGATTAAAATAGAAACTGAACAGAAAAGCAGTGCTATGATGGAAAATTTATTCATTTAACACTGTGTTCCACTGAGGAAGTATTTTAATGCTGCATTGTATGTATACAATTATTCACATCTGCCTACATGTTTTTTATTCGACTTTCAGAAAGTTTAAGTTTGTTGCAATCTTATTTTTACCCTTAATAAACAGCTTCTGAGTCTTAGAAATGAAAAAAAAGATGGAATATGTAGATATCCAAAATAATGCCTTTGACTTCTAAGAAATATTAAAATCTTGCACATAAAAATATTTAAGGCCCACAGATAATTCTAGTCTGCTGGCTTCGTTTTACAAACCATTGTCCTGTAGACTCTGTCCATTAATATTCATGCTCTTATTTGTAAGGGAATGGTGCCTTTGTGCTTTTGAAGTTTCTTTTTCCCTTTTGTCCTATTGGTCCCTGGAATTTTCCTTCCCTTTGCCTTGGAAGTGTATTATCCTGGGCTGGAGTTTTGATTGCTCTTTCTCCACCATTTTTCTGCTCTTTATCCACTGCTAGGCCCTGGTAGGGCCTCCTATAGGTGAGAATGGGAAGGAAGCACAACTGTAAAGCTACTGACATGTCAGCACCAGTGGTTATCCTTTAGGTTACAGCATTTCCTTTCATCCTCATCAGGTTTGATCTCCTGCTCTCCAAAGCTGGAAAAGAGCTGGCATTTGTTTCAGCCTACCTGGACTGCTCAGCCTTTGGTGATGGACCTTAATTGCAGACTTAGGTCCACTCTAGCTGTTTAGTAGTAGAAATACATCTACTTCCAGTCAACTCTGGCTTGTATTCAAATATTCAAAAGCAACCATTTACTTAATAAACAATTTATGCTGTGGTATCATACTAAGCATGGGGTAAATATGAGTAGGCAAATGGCTGCTCCCCTTTTGGAATCCACATTGTCATGGAACTTTAGGAAGATGACCTTTCACTCACTCACTCAGCCCTGCAGTGGTTTCCCTGTACCCCACACATTTTGCCCGTCTCCTTTCCTATTGCTTCATAAAACTGCACTATGATGAGTGCTGGTGTTTCACACCCTACTGACTCATTAACAGATATTTTAATATCTAATACCCTATAAGAGATATTGCTAATATCCCTCTATTTGTGATAACTATGTGAACATTTTATATGTAGCAGTAAGTGCCTATAAAGCTGGAAGAAAAAGGAAAACCATGGAACAACAGACTGGTTCCAAATTGGGAAAGCAGTCCATCAGGGCTGTATATTATCACCTTGCTTATTTAACTTGTATGCAGAGTACATCATGCGAAATGCCAGACTGTATGAAGCACAAGCTGGAATCAAGATTGCAGGGAGAAATTTCAATAACCTCAGATATGCAGATGACACCACCCTTATGACAGAAAGCAAAGAAGAACTAAACAGTCTCTTGATGAAAGTGAAAGAGGAGAGTGAAAAAGTTGGCTTAAAGCTCAACATTCAGAAAACTAAGATCATGGCAACCGGTCCCATCACTTCATGGCAAATAGATGGGGAAACAGTGGAAACAGTGACAGATTTTATTTTCTTGGGCTCCAAAGTCACTGGAGATGGTGACTGCAGTCATGAAATTAAAAGATGCTTGTTCCTTACAAGAAAAGCTATGACAAACCTAGAAAGCTTATTAAAAAGCAGAGACATTACTTTGCCATCAAAGGTCCATCTAGTCAAACCTCTCGTTTTCCCAATAGTCATGTATGGATGTGAGATTTGGACCGTAAAGAAAGCTGAGTGCTAAACAATTGATGCTTTTGAACTGTGGTGTTGGAGAAGACTCTTGAGAGTCCCTTGGACTGCAAGGAGATCAAATCAGTCAGTCATAATGGAAATTAACCCTGAATGTTCATTGTAAGGACTGATGCTGAAGCTGAAACTCCAATATTTTGGCCACCTGATGCAAAGAACTGACTCACTGGAAAAGACCCTGATGCTGGGAAAGATTGCAGGTGGGAGAAGAAGGAGATGACAGAAGATAAGATGGTTAGATGCCATCACTGACTCGATGGACTGAATTTGAGCAAGCTCTGGGAATTGGTGATGGATAGGGAAGCCTGACATGCTGCAGTCTATGAGGTCGCAAAGTGTCGGACACAACTAAAATGAACCTTTTATCTTTATTTCTACCTTAAAAAGATAAATGCAGAACAAGGCAGTAAGGAAGATATGGGGTCTTGGATCAAGGACTAAAATCCATGACAAAAGTGTGATGAAGCAGGCAAAGGTAGCCTTCTTTCTTTAATGCTTTGTATTCTTCCTGAGTCTGTGCCCTTACCCTCTCCAAAGAAGAACAGGTTTCTAAATAGAAGAGTTGCTGTGTTCAATCAAGAGTATATTGGGGATTTGTGAACACAAGGGAAAAGGCAAGGGTGGTATGGATTGAGAGAGGAACATTGGCTAATAAACACTACCATGTGTAAAATAGTAGTAGGGAAGCTGCTATATGGCACTGGGAGCTCAGATCAGTGCTTTGTGATGACCTAAACGGGTGGGATGGGGAGTCGGGGGGAGGCTCAAAAGGGATGGAATATATGTGTGCTTATAGCTGATTCATGTTGTTGTATAGCAGAAACCAACACGACAGTATAAAGCAATTATCCTCTAATTAAAAAGAAATTAAAGAGCATATCAGAACAACCCTTAATTACTGTAACCTCTAAACAAGTTCTCAGGTGTATTTGGTTGGAAAATATTAGTGACATTTATAACTGTTATTATTGTTAAGATTTCCATAGGAATGTGGGGCTCACTTGAACATGTGGGTGGACACAGACATGTAGGTAGACACAGAGATAAGCCACAGACATAGGGACTCATTCATTCATTCAGCTATAGTTCTTGAAGCTTCTTTACTCCACTATAGTAGATTGGGGATTAAAAAGTAACCCTGAGAGTTTTAGCTTCATCAGCCCAGAGCATACTGGAGGAAATATACAACCTCAAATAAGGAAAATGCATTAGTAAATAATTTGGAATAAGTACCATGGCTGGAATACACGGGGCAGCGGGGGAACTACATAAGATATTGCATGTGCCTGTGGGGGATTTGCATATAAAAAAGGTAACTATATAAGACCTCTCTAAGGAAATTGCATTTAAACTGGGACCTGAAAGATTAGCGTGGGGCAGGAGTGTGTCCTAGGTAGCAATAAACAGGATGTGCAAAGGCCTTTACATTGGAAAACTCCTAGGCTTTTTGATAGAGGCTATGTTGGAGGTGGAATAGGTGTGAAAGCAAAATTCAAACAAGCTATTTAAGTTTTATTCAAAACTAAATGTGGTTCTAGAAACTTTTAAAAAGTAAGATTCTTTGTAATCTTTGAGAGAACATGATTTTGTTTCCTTCAGAATCTTGTTTTCATGAATTTTCCTTTTATTGATCTTTTCATGTGAGAAAACTGGCCATGCACTGCCCTCGTGTGGCGAACTGCTGCAGTTACATGAGCCTCGCTTCTGGTGAAGTCCGAAGCCATGATTTTAGCAAAATCCTTGCACATATTTTTCGGCTAATCTGAATCGCTTCTAGCTGCTGTTGCTCAGATTCTAATATATGAAAGTACCTTTTCCTGTTATTCGCTGGGTTTGTGTTTTACCATTCGTCCACACTTTACTGTGGAATAAAGATGATGTATGCTGCTGCTAAGTCGCGTCAGTCGTGTCCGACTCTGCAACCTCATAGACGGCAGCCCACCAGGCTCCGGCATCCCTGGGAGTCTCCAGGCAAGAACACTGGAGTGCGTTGCCATTTCCTTCTCCAGTGCATGAAAGTGAAGAGTGAAAAGTGAAAGTGAAGTCGCTCAGTCGTGTCTGACTCTTAGCGACCCCATGGACTGCAGCCCAGCAGGCTCCTCCGTCCATGGGACTTTGTAGGCAAAGAGTACTGGAGTGGGGTGCCACTGCCTTCTCCAAAGATGATGTATAGGGAGCATAAGCTTTAATAGCTTCAAGAACAGGCAGAATAAGAGGAAGTGACTGAAAATAGACTGGGTCTCAGTCAGTGTTGTTGTTTAGTTACTAAGTTGTGTCCAGCTCTTTGCAACAGGGTGAAGTGAAGACTTGGAGAAGGCAACGGCACCCCACTCCAGTACTCTTGCCTGGAAAATCCCATGGATGGAGGAGCCTGGTGGGCTGCAGTCCATGGGGTCGCTAAGAGTCGGACATGACTGAGCGACTTCACTTTCAGCTTTCGCTTTCATGCATTGGAGAAGGAAATGGCACCCCACTCCAGTGTTCTTGCCTGGAGAATCCCAGGGACGGGGAGCCTGGTGGGCTGCCGTCTCTGGGGTCGCACAGAGTCGGACACGACTGAATGACTTAGCAAGCAAGCAAAATGAAGACTATAGAGAAAGTCATTCAACTACACGTACATATTTTATAAACAAGGAATGCCAAAATAAACAGGCTTACGGGCCACTTCTACTTTTTAGTCTCTCCCCTCAAGTTCTACTTCCAGTCCATGCACCTGATTAATTTGTCAGTCCTTCACTTGACTAATTGATACCTTGTTATTTCATATATCAAGTTGTCTAATTCTATTTCCAAGTTGGACATTTTGCCACCAGTGTATTTGACTGAAAATAGACTGGGTCTCAGTCAGTGTTGTTGTTTAGTTACTAAGTTGTGTCCAGCTCTTTGCAACAGGGTGAAGTGAAGACTTGGAGAAGGCAACGGCACCCCACTCCAGTACTCTTGCCTGGAAAATCCCATGGATGGAGGAGCCTGGTGGGCTGCAGTCCATGGGGTCGCTAAGAGTCGGACATGACTGAGCGACTTCACTTTCAGCTTTCGCTTTCATGCATTGGAGAAGGAAATGGCACCCCACTCCAGTGTTCTTGCCTGGAGAATCCCAGGGACGGGGAGCCTGGTGGGCTGCCGTCTCTGGGGTCGCACAGAGTCGGACACGACTGAATGACTTAGCAAGCAAGCAAAATGAAGACTATAGAAAAAGTCATTCAACTGCACGTACATATTTTATAAACAAGGAATGCCAAAATAAACAGGCTTACGGGCCACTTTTACTTTTTAGTCTCTCCCCTCAAGTTCTACTTCCAGTCCATGCACCTGATTAATTTGTCAGTCCTTCACTTGACTAATTGATACCTTGTTATTTCATATATCAAGTTGTCTAATTCTATTTCCAAGTTGGACATTTTGCCACCAGGTATTTTGGAAAGTGTTTCAGAAAGTTTTGTTGCTCAGAATTAGGTACTTTGTAGATACTCATTTCTTCCTTCTCCCCTCCTTCCTTTTCTCTCCTCCTTTTTCTTCAGGCAGTCATTTTCATGAAAAGTGTTTTTCAATAAGTTATTGCCTCTGTGCCTTATGGAGTGCAGCTGCTGGACTCACTTGCCATTTCTGTCTGCACTAGGGTAGACCAAGGCATTTTCTGAGAAGACCCTGAGCTCTTCCAGCCAGTATTGCATGTCCACATTTTAAACTCAGAAATTGAGTGGTTTTCTCTTAAGGTTCATCCTTGTCAGGTTTCTTCTTTCCATTTGAGGAGCTTGTACTCCACACCATTGAGCTGAGTTTTAGAATGTGCAGTTCTGTTTGTAAATGGAAACATAGAATTAAAGTTTTCCTGATACTTTTCAGGGACCATAATCTCAAATTCACTGCCGTTCAATGCCTTTTAGACACTTGGCTAAGAGGAAAAATATTTATGGAAGCTTGTCTGGAGGAAATGCGGTCATCCATCTGGCATAGCATCTAAAATCTATTTCAGGATTAAGGGAGGCCATCAGAGATCTATCTAACTGGACCACACGCTGGGCCTGCACGATTGCTTTTTTCTGAACTGTGCTTTGCTATCATGATAAAATATGCTCTCCAGGAGGGCTCCAAGGAAAATATTTCCTCTTATTGGCATTTGTCTCAAATAAGTGGTTTGTTTTGTGTATATTCTTGTTACTGGGTATAGTTTCTGTTTTCAAAATATTAATTATAAAGTGTGCTTTGTTGCTCAGTCATGAGGCAAGAATACTGGAGTGGGTTGCCATTCCCTCCTCCAGGGGATCTTCCCAACCCAGGAACTGAACCTGGGTCTCCCACATTGCAGTCAGATTCTTTACCATCTGAGCTATCAGGGAAGCCTAAATATTAGTTATAAAGGTCAACATCACATTTGTGTTCTACCTTGACTGAGTATGTGATTTGTCAAGGCATGCATTGGTTCACAAGCCAGTTCTTGCCACCACATTTTGTGTTTTTGTTTTCCAAAGAATCTCTTTAAAGAGTTGAAATATTTATCTTACTGTATTGTGTGCATCTACTTAAAAGCAACTTAAAAGCTCAGCTCGTGGGACCAAAATGATATGTAGATGACCATAGGGTTTATATTGATTCCATGCTTAGTTATAAAAGTGATTTCCTTGCCGAGTAGGACTTTAAAGATAAAGTGCACTGTGATTCCACAAGGACTGAAGCCTCCCCTCAAATAACACGGATTTTAGAAACCAGACTAATCCTGTTTCTCAGTGTTGAGTGGTTGAACTTGTGGACTATTGATGTGTTGATTTTCCCCAAGGAAGTGTATTGCTAAATAAGGCGAGAGGAGATGAAGAGTGAATTGAAAATGGCTGAAATATTATCTTTAGGATAACATTTGAGCCAGTGTATCTATTAGTTCAAGCTGAGTCCTCCTTCCCTGCCTCTCCCTCATAATGAAAGATCGGTGCTGCACTCAGTGTGTGTTTGTGAAATCAATACATGTTTGTGACATAGAACTTCCCTTCAGTGAAGATTGGCACCCACTGGGATCTGGATCTATGATCCGATTCATTGTCCAATGTAATCATTCTGAGGTTTTGAATGATAATGAGCTTCAGAAATAATTGTATTAAAATGCTTTAACTTTATGTAAGCATAATTTAATAAGATGTTGGATGTGTGTAGTGGTGCAACTGTCTAGCCTTGAATGCAGTCCTGAGAACAGAGACAATATGCCTGCATACAGGATATTTGGAAGGCATGTGCATTCTTACACCCTAGTTAATTTGTAAGAGGTATGTTCTTTCTGACCACAACATATTCAAATCTCAAAATTAACTATTTTCTTATGATAGTGAAGATTTCCTGGCTTAACAATACTATTAGGTTATTTCACCTAAGATATTGCGACAAGACAAAATTTATGATTGACAGCCAGGTTTAGTTACAGAGTAGGCAACAAATGAAATGAAAGTACATCCTTGAGAAACTTTTTTTTTGCTGATGATGGAGAGACTGTTAAAATATACTTAAATACACAGAATGTGGAAATATATTTATCAAGAACAGAACTCAGAAAAGAAGTATGAAGATTAAAATACTGTACATGGAATTTAGGTTCTCAAATCCCGGATCCCAAGCAGCTTGGTATGTGTTACTCTGATTTCAGAGTTACAAAGTACAGAGCTGGAAAGGGTATTTAGGATGACCTGATAATGAAATGACCCTTTCATTATGTGATGAGGGTTCTGACTTCAGAAGTTGAGAGTATTCAGGATCACATGTTGCAAGATGGCAACTAGAAGTTAGATTCCTTGGCTCCTAGCTGAATGCAGTTTATCTTGGTTGTAAATTAAAATGGTAATGTTTCTACTGCAATACTGGAATTCTGGGGACTGCCTTCTAATCCAGTTTAAAAGTGATAGAGGAAACCTGTCACTCTGTTTCATAGTATCACTTTATGTTTTAAAATGCTTATATAAATGGCTACCCTGGTAGCTCAGCTGGTAAAGAATTCACCTGCTATGCAGGAGGCACTGGTTCGATTCCTGGGCTGGGGAGATCCTCTGAAGAAGGGAATGGCTACCCACTCCAGTATTCTGGCCTGGAGAATTCCATGGACTGTATGGTCCATGGGATCGCAAAGAGCTGGACACGACTGAGTGACTTTCACTTTTCACAGGCAACAGACAGTGATAGGCAAAACATTGACTTTGTACATAAGCTAGACACAGTTTCACCTAAGTAGTAAACAGTAACGAATGTAGTCAATGTGTGTGAGCAACAATTTGAGCATGAGAACCTGCAGCACTTCATACTCTGCTGGTGAGATTGTCAGTTGTCATGACTGGTTTGGAAAACAGTTTGCAGTTAGGAGTTTGAAGATGCTCACATCCTACGATCCAACCACTAGACTCCTAGGCAAGCAGTGAGGAAGCTCAACCCCACGTGCCTCAGGACGCACAGACAAAGATGCTCGCAGCAGCTCAAGGGTTCTCATAGCGGCTATGCCTGCAATAACACACCAAACACTGGCAAAAGAACATGTAAACAAGTCACCATATTTACAAAATGGATTACTACTCAGCAGTGTGAATGAAGAAGATAACAATAAATGTCAGGGCGAAAGCAGCGCGTCACAGAAAGACACACACTTCTTGAGTCTGTTTGTGTAAAGTTCAAATACATGTAGCCCTAAACAACAACATGTTAGGAGGGATAGATATTACGATATAACTCTTAATAAGAAGGGAATGAAAAAACGCAAGATGCAAATTAATGGTAATCTCTATGGGAGTGGGCAGAGTGAGCCCCCTCAAAGAGCTTCATGGTTTCAGGCCTTTCTTATTTTGAGCTAGATGGTTTTATACAGGGGCTATTTTTCATTTTAATATTAACACCTCATGCATTTATCATAAGTGTGTAGGTATTTGGTGCTCCGAAAGGAAGAACATGAGAAATTATTTTTACCTTAAATAGCTAAACATCCAGTCCTAGATGGTTTATCCTTCTCCGAACTTAATTCATAGAAGGTATTGTCCAGTGTTCTCTGATTCTTGTCACTTTTTCATTTCACGAAGATGTGTGTGTCTCTCTGCCCTCTGGCTAGCATGCTGCAGACATTTCTCTTCTGGCAGCTTAGAGTCATCTCAGGAAACCAGGCCAGCTGGCAGTGTGCTTTACTCTTGCTTCCTGCCTCAGTCTATTAAAAACTGATAAAAAGATGTGTCTCTTTTTCTCAACTCTGTAGTATGACCCAAACATAGCACATCACTGATTAAATGGACACAGAATGATTTTCTGATGGCAGGTGGTAGCTGATGCTTGCCATTCCCCAGGTAGGAGGGATAGTCAAGGCTATAACCATATAAACACCCACAGACTGGTTCTTGTGACTGCTGCAGCTCTTGGAGATTTAATTTATCTACCAGGTACTGTGCAGGCTGTGTCTACACTGTGTTCTCTCTCTTCCCTACAGCTGCCCAGTGGTGCCATTGTTTCCATATCTTTCTCTTCATAATTTGTTCCTTTTCTCACACACTGACTTTGCCAGCAGAGTTCAGTAGGTAAAAGGGAAGTTACAAAGCTTTGTCTATTGAATGTAGCTACAATTAAAATAAAAAATCTTAGCATTCTTATAATTTTCATTATATTGGGGAGTCAGAAGAGGAAAGTCAACAATTTCTGTGAAAGAGCTCTTGCTTATAGCCGACTCCTGCTTTAAAGGGCTTCCCAGTTGGTGGTGGTGGTATAGAAAACCCACCCACCAGTGCAGAAGACATAAAAGATGCGGGTTTGATTTCTGGGACAGGAAGATCCCCTGGAGGAGGGCATGGCAGCCCACTCCAGCATTCTTGCCTGCAGAATCCCATGGACAGAGGAACCTGGCAGGCTACAGTGCATAGGGTTGCAAAGAGTTGGACACGACTGACGTGACTGAGCATGCATGCATGATTTAAGTGTGTCAGCTTATTGATATATTGATGACCTGTGATCAGCTTACCCTCTGTCATGGGTTGAGTTTCCTTCTTTTATTTATTTTACCATGTGTATAACTTTATTCTCCCTAGCTAAATCTTGTACTGTTTGCTGTATTTACTTGTTCTTAATAGTTTAAAAAATAATCAAATACAAGAAAACATCACTCACTCAGTGCTTAGACTAAAAAACAACTTATTTTTATTAACAATAAGAAACTGTTATTAAAATAACAGTTCTTAGAAACTCTAACATATATTTTTCTTTTATTTGTTTTCTTCATTTTCATAAAGAAATACTTTGTACCTATGTAGATATTACTACAAATATTAACAATAAGAGATTCCAATTCACAGTCCATCTGAAGGACCAACCTGCCTCATACCTCTTAAGAAATTCATCTAATGAAATAATTGCAACTAACCAGGGAATAAAATTCTATTTTCTGAAGACTGTTTTTTTTTTTTTCCTAAATAGTTGTTAAGCACCAGGCTATATTATAAAATTTTTCATGAATTCTTTTAGTGTATAGCTCAGTGTTTCTTATAGGTAAAATGCCTATAATAAGTATGGATTATTTTTTTAGTTTTGTAGACTATTACAAATTAACAATACAGAATAAATGCGCAGTTCATGCAACAACTATGTTCATGCAGATTTGGTGGGGCTATAAAAAGAATAAATATTTCAGAACAGATCTGGTTCACTTAGGCTACACATATTATATCATCCTTTCATATCATTATGATGCCATGCACTTTAAATCTGTGACAAACTATCACAAAATTTTAAAAGAGGGGTTATTGTTATAAAATTAAGTATGTATTTCTAAGGCCTTTATTGTTGTAAATTTAATTGTTAAAGATTTGATTAAAGTCTTGAAGAACAATTTCTACAGTAAAGAAATTTCACAATTGAATGATTTAAAGTGAAATGGTAAAAGACATGAAAATGTTAAAATGCTCATATAAAAATGTTCTCTAATGTATCTCAGAGGTGAAATATGATTTAGTTTTCATGTGAAATGGAGATGTAAATAATCACTCAAACAACATACACTTCCTGTCTTACCCAGTAGTGAATACCTTAGGCTGAGTGGCTGAATAATGCTGATGTCTCACATCTCTGGAGGCTGGGAAGCCCCAGCTCACAGCGCCAGCAGATCTAATGTCTGATGAGGAGCCACTCTGGTTCACGGGTGACAGCCTTCTTGCTGTACTCTCACATCTGAGAGACAGGACTCTAGTCTCTTCCTCTTCTGATTCAGTTCAGTCGCTCAGTCGTGTCCAACTCTTTGCGACCCCATGAATCGCTGCACGCCAGGCCTCCCTGTCCATCACCAACTCCTGGAGTTCACTCAGAGTCACGTCCATCGAGTTGGTGATGCCATCCAGCCATCTCATCCTCTGTCGTCCCCTCCTCCTCCTGCCCCCAATCCCTCCCAGCATTAGGGTCTTGGACACTAATTTCCTGGTGGGGGCCCCAACTTCATGATTTCATCTAAACCTTCCATTTCAAAATCCCATCACTTTGGATGTTAAGGAGTTTTGGGGGGAACGGTGTGGGACAAAAACATTCTGTCAGTTCAGTTCAGTTCAGTTCACTCGTCATGTCTGACTCCATATAGACTGCAACCACATAGACTGCAGCACACCAGGCTTCCCTGTCCATCACCAACTCCTGGAACTTGCTCAAACTTATGTCCATCGAGTCAGTGATGCCATCCAACCATCTCATCCTCTGTGTCCCATTCTCCTCCTGCCTTCTATCTTTCCAAGCATCAAGGTCTTTTCTGATGAGTCAGTTCTTCGCATCAGGTGGTCAAAGTATTCGAGTTTCAGCTTCAGCATCAGTCCTTCAATGAATATTCAGGATTGATTTCCCTGCAGTCCAAGGGACTCTCAAGAGTCTTCTCCCACACCACAGTTCAAAAGCATCAATTCTTATCCATTCATCTGCTGATGGACATCTAGGTTGCTTCCATGTCGGAGGGGGGTTCAGGACTGGGAACATGTGTACACCCATGGCGGATTCATGTTGATGTGTGGCAAAACCAATACAACATTGTAAAGTAAAAAAAAATTTTTTTTAATTTTAAAAAGCATCAATTCTTTGGCACTCAGCTTTATTTATAGTCCAACTCTCATCCATAAATGACTACTGGAAAAACCATAGCTTTGACTATATAGACATTTATAGGTAAAGTAATGTCTGCTTTTTAATATGCTGTCTAGGTTGGTCATAGCTTTTCTTCCAAGGAGCAAGCATCTTTTAATTTCATGGCTGCAGTCACCATCTGCAGTGATTTTGGAACCCCCCAAAATAAAGTCTGTTACTGTTTCCATTGTTTCCTCATCTATTTGCCATGAAGTGATGGGACCGGATGCCATGATCTTAATTTTTTAGCACTTCCTAAACTCAAGTTCCTCATTTATTTTCAAAACTGTTGCATAAACAACTATCTCATTTAATATGGTAGGTGCTATAATGTTAAAAAGCCTTTCAAAAAGAGTTGACAGTTGTATTTAAGTGGAGAATGAGATAGCAGAGCAAAATAATCCTAACTTTACCTTTTATGTAGCAAAAAATTTTATCAGTTCACCTAACAAAACTTATCCCAAGAGTGACCATATAGATGTTAATGAAGTTAATTTTTGTTCAATAGTAAAATTAATAGGTCAAATCGAATAATGTCAGTTCCAAGGTTTAATATCTAGTGAAGAAATGCTAAATTAATCCAGATTAGTACTGTGTGATTATGCCAAATCAGACCCCAATTATTTCATGTTGAGGTCCTGGAGATAGATAGACTGTCAGTATAATACACATTTTGCATTCAATATTTTCAAAATTTAGGTTATCATCTCATTTTCTGATTAAAGTAACCCTCTCAGTGTTACTATAATGATGTACAGGTTTTCTTGCTGCATTATAAAATAGAGTATATAAGCCAGAAAACTGTTTAATCTTTCACCTAATTTTAACTGCTTTTCATAGACAACTTTGCTGTTATCATGGTGGTTTTCACACTAGGATTTGTCCTTGCAAAATCTGACATTCATATCATCAAATCTGATATGGTACATTGAGCTTTCTTTTTGCAAGTGATATTTTATAAAGAAGTTCATTCTGTATTTGGAAACAAGTGGACAAAATATCATCACTTTCAAAGCACCTAATGGTCATATTTCACATTATTCTGACTATAGATAATTTAAATATTTAAAATTTAATGTTTTAAATGGTAAGATCCTACTGTATAGCACGGGAAAGTATATTCATTATCATATGATAAACTATAATGGAAAATAATATGAAAAAGAATACATGTATCTATAAATTGATCTGGATTAATATAGATTAGGTGACTTTGCTATAAGCAGAAGTTAAGATGACATTGTAAATCAATGACACTTCAATGCAGTTTAAAATAAAGATGTTAATGTTTTGATTCTACTTCAAAAATAGAATAATGTGCTCTCTATATCTGAAAGATACTAATTTTTAAAAATTAAACTTTAATTTTGGGATAATTATAGATTTATATACTATTACAAAAGGAAGATACATAGAGCTCTCATGTACCCTTTACCCAGTTTGCTCCAATAGTACTACTTTTCAAAATTGTAGTATAATATCACAACTAGTATTTGGGTTATGCAATTCATCAGGCATTTAGATTCAGTTTTACATTTTACATTGATCCCTACAATCCATTTAGCTTTTGGTTTTTTTTTTTTTTTTTTTTAATAAACTCTGTACAAGCTTAACCTACTGCCTTGGTTCTTTAGTTAAATTTTACCTCTAATAAGTCAAATTACACTTACACAACTCCAGTGAGGGTACATTGTTTCTAAAGATAAATTTAAATAAAACCTTTAAAGGAAAGTCTAAGAGATTTTCTAGCTATAAAAGGGGTAAAGTTGCAGTGTAGTGGTCCTCTGTCCTCACATTTCAGCACCCAAATGTTTTATATTTTGAAAATATGTATTCATTAATAAGAAAGAAGGTGTCACAACTGTGGGGAGAAACATGACATGCATGTATATTTTAGTATTTGGATATATTCTACACAAAATGAGTTCTTTATAATTAAACTATCATTTCATACAAATAGGAATCATAAGACATAGGATGCTATAAAAGAACAATTTATATTTTATAGTGTAAGATACATGAGGGTAATAGTAAATAAAATATAATGTACTGCATTTGGCAGTGAACTTACTGTACATTTAGATGGATGGGTTCATTAACCTTTCTCATACATCTTCTCTATTTTGGAGGAACTTTATATTATAGTAGCAAAGACAAGACTGAAACCCTGGCTCACTGATAATGTCTTCTTATACGGACTCTTAGTGATGTAGCCTGAATGGCCCAGCAGAGACAGTGTAACGCAAAATGCATGTTCAGAACTTTGTATAGTTTAACAGATATTTCCCTATTTCCCCAAAATATAATGCAAGCATTGTAAAATGTATAACATTTATTTGACATAGGGTATCAATTTCATAGCAGTTTAATCTATTTGAAACTAAATTGACTAAAGTTGCTAACAAATAATATGACATTGTATTTTAAGTTTTATATTTTTATGGAAATATATTTTAAGTCATTCCTTTCAGTAACTGATAGTTTTCACTTAAACTATTAAAATGTTAGTCGCTCATTGTGTCTGACTCTTTATGATGCCACAGACAATACCCAGTCAAGGGAATTCTCCAGGCAAGAATACTGGAGTGGGTAGCCGTTCCCTTCTCCAGGGATTTTTCCATCCCAGGAATTGAACCCAGGTCTCCTGCCTTGTAGGCAGATTATTTTACCATCTGAGCTACCAGGGAAGAACATTTAAACATTATACTTAATTAAAAGGGTGACGCTTATAGTCAATGAATCCTGATTTGGTAAGGTGAAATGTATTTGTTTAATTTAAATTTATATGAGGTATTTTATCTGAATTTATTTCTATAGGTCACATAGAGAAGGCATGGCAGTGACTCTAGGTCATTCTTAATCTTTAGAGGGCAGTGCCCAGGTCTATATGACGCTCAACTCAGATATACCCAACTCACCTTAATGCCTAAAGTTATCTTCACAGATCAGGCAGTGTGGCCCAGAAAATCCCAAGTGCTTACATTAAAGTCCGCTGGTATTAAAAAAAAAAAAAATCCGCTGGTATTGGTAAATGGGTACACTGACAATGTATCAGTGTTACCATAAAGACATCTTCAAAATCAATTCCTTGTCACTGAACCAGAGGAGCAGATAGTGGCTGAGGCCATGTCTGAAGCTGGGTAATAAGGCAAGATCTTATTTGAAGCATTTATTTTCTCTGAAACATTTCTAGAACTGTTCTCTAAAGGAAATGTTGATTATGGTACGAGTCACTCCAATGGAAATAATGTGGGAAACATATTACAGCAAATGATTTATCATCATTAGTTACAGTTTCCCAAATGGCCACACAAGAGGTTGTCTTCATTGAGTACACAATTTTTAGAGCTGCATTTATTTTTAACTTAACACAAACCCTTGCCTGCAAACCACTCAAATAATTGCAGTGAAAAGAATATCATATTCATCAGTATAAGATCTACTCTTTTGTTTTCCTCAAAGACAGGATTTCTTTCAGGAAAATCATGCATAGATGCTTTCCTAAAGCTGGGAACGTTAACATAAGGTACTCCTCATTCTGAGTGTCCTGCCCATTCCCACCTCCAGAACCTGACACTTCTACTTACCAACATGTCAAGTCACTTCTCTTGAAGAATAAACACCAGAAAGTAGAAGGCACAAGAGTGACAGAAATTTAGACCGAAATTCAGAAACGGACATCTAAAGTTAATTATAGCCCTGTCATTCACAGTTATCATTTCGGTTTTCATTTCTCTACCAAAACTAACATATGTCTCCTACTTTTTTCTCTGTGAGATTAATGTCCTCTTATTCTTAGTTTTGAATTTCTCTGAGTATCAGTCCATAGTCACTTTTTGGAAAATAATCTTAAACATGAACTCTTGCAATGCATTTTTGTTTGGCAAATTTTATTATGAAAAAGTTTGGCAAGTAGCTTGCATTTCCTTACCATGGACAGAGGAGCCTGGCAGGCTATAGTCTATAGGGTAGCAAAGAGGCAGACACGACTGAAGCAACTTAGCAAGCAAACACCAGTTATCTTGGTAAGCTTCCTCATTGCATGAGCTTGTCACTTTACACATCTTGTGTCATTCATTTCTTGCAGCAAAGTTTAGGAAAGTTGTGAACCTGATTGACAGTCTGAAAGGGCTGCTGCTGCTGCTAAATCGCTTCAGTCGTGTCTGACTCTGTGCGACCCCATAGACGGCAGCCCACCAGGCTCCCCTGTCCCTGGGATTCTCCAGGCAAGAACACTGGAGTGGGTTGCCATTTCCTTCTCCAGTGCATGAAAGTGAAAAGTGAAAGTGAAGTCACTCAGTCGTGTCCGACTCCTACCAGGCTTCTCCATCCATGGGATTTTCCAGGCAAGAGTATCTGAAAGGGCAGACCTCATTTATTGTAACAACTAGTTTGTTGTTGTTGTTATTTTTTTTTTATTATTTTTTTAATTTAAATTTATTTTAATTGGAGGCTAATTACTTTACAATATTGTATTGGTTTTGCCATACATCAACATGAATCCGCCACAGGTGTACACGTGTTCCCAATGCTGAACCCCCCTGGCACTGAAACTTGTAACTATCATATAAGAAATGAATCGCCAGTCTAGGTTCAATGCAGGATACAGGATGCTTGTGGCTGGTGCACTGGGATGACCACTAGTTTTTTAAAATAAACTTGATTGACTGTTTTACTAGTGACTTTCAATTTTTGATGGTTCATTGAACATTTAGGGATTAAATACACATATTTATACAGTGTGAAGACAAAATATTGCTACACAAAAATCATTAGTCCATATACTATCTTTCTAATACTGATTCTGTAATATAAATCCTATATTCTTTCAATCGTATGGTAGGTATTTTCTTCAAACTTGGTGATTTTTAAAGGAAGAATCATGGTGTGTGTGTGTATGTGTCTGTGTGTTAATGGCTCACTTCTGTCCAAATCTTTGTGACCCCATGGACTGTAACTTGCCAGGCTCCTCTGTCCATGGAATTCCCTAGGCAAGAATACCGGAGTGGATTGCCATTCACTTCTCCAGAAGAATCATGTGGGATGTATTTAATTGTAACTATATATTCTAAGGGCTTCCTTGATAGTTCAGTTGGTAAAGAATCCACCTACAATGCGAGAGACCCTGGTTTGATTCCTGGGTCGGGAAGATCTGCTGGAGAAGGGATAAGCTATACCCTACAGTGTTCTTGGGTTTCCCTTGTGGCTCAGTGGGTAAAGAATCTGCCGGCAATGCGGGAGACCTGGGTTTGATCCCTGGGTTGGGAAGATCCCTTGGAGAAGAAAAAGCCTACCCACTCCAGTATTGTGGCTGGAGAATTCCATGGACTATAGTCCATGGAGTTTCAAAGAATCAGACACAACTGAGTGACTTTCTCTTCACTGTATTTTCTAAAGAAGTCTCTAAAAAATTGAGAAAGCACATACATGCTTTTCAAATATTAAAGCTTTGTTACCTCTTCATGTGGTTGGTTAGAAAGAAAAGGAGAAATTCTTAAATGTGTCACTGGCACTGAGGTAATTGCCTTTAAGATATTTAGCATACACTTAAGTTTGCTTTTTGTAGGATTCTGGGGACCAGTGTTAAAGTAGGGGGGAGATGGCTGTAATAAGAAGCAAAAATCTTAAATATAAATAAGTAAATTATGTAGTAAAAGGTGGCAATGGGTAAGAGTTTAAAATCTATAAATTGACTTACTAAAGAAATGCTTGTAGTAGAAGAAAGCACAATGTCAGATGCAGCAAATAGTAGTTCTTAGACATATAATATGTCAGGAATACACAGTTTCAACTACCCTCTTTGAAACAAAACAAGCACAGATACAAATTATATCCTTATAATTATCTTTTCTGTCCATGAGTGTGTGTGTGTGTGTGTGTGTGTGTGTGTGTAAGTTGTTATTGACCTGAGTATTCTGCCTATTTATCTTTCAGTTCAGTTCAGTTCAGTCGCTCAGTCGTGTCTGACTCTCTGCGACCCCATGAATCGCAGCACGCCAGGCCTCCCTGTCCATCACCAACTCCCGGAGTTCACTCAGACTCACGTCCATCGAGTCAGTGATGCCATCCAGCCATCTCATCTACTGTCATCCCCTTTTCCTCCTGCCCCCAATCCCTCCCAGCATCAGTCTTAAAATGAGTCAACTCTTTGCATGAGGTGGCCAAAGAATTGGAGTTTCAGCTTTAGTATCAGTCCTTCCGAAGAACACCCAGGATTGATCTCCTTCACAATGGACTGGTTGGATCTCCTTGCAGTCCAAGGGACTCTCAAGAGTCTTCTCCAATACCACAGTTCAAAGGTATCAGTTCTTCGGCGCTCAGCTTTCTTGACAGTCCAACTCTTGCATCCATACATGACCACAGGAAAAACCATAGCCTTGGCTAGACGGACCTTAGTAGGCAAAGTAATATCTCTGCTTTTCCATATGCTATCTAGGTTGGTCATAACTTTTCTTCCAAGGAGTAAATGTCTTTTAATTTCATGGCTGCAATCACCATCTGCAGTGATTTTGGAGCCCCCCAAAAATAAAGTCTGCCACTGTTTCCCCATCTATGTCCCATGAAGTGATGGGACCAGATGCCATGATCTGTTTTCTGAATGTCAGCTTTAAGCCAACTTTTTCACTCTCCTCTTTCACTTTCATCAAGAGGCTTTTTAGTTCCTCTTCACTTTTTGCCATAATGGTAGTTTCATCTGCATATCTGAGGTTATTGATTGGGTTACTCCCAATTTTCTAAAGACTAATTGGAATCAAGACATGATCTTGCTTCTACCATGAGGATCTGGATTTTAATTATCATCACTGTCCTTCTCCCCACCACCAGTTACACACACTCAGCAGGGTTCATGGGACATACTGCTGCTGATGCTTAGTCACTCAGGCATGCTCAGCTCTGCACGACCCTGTGGACTGTCAGTTCAGTTCAGTCGCTCAGTCATGTCCGACTCTCTGCGACCCCATGAATCGCAGCACGCCAGGCCTCCCTGTCCATCACCAACTCCCGGAGTTCACTCAGACTCACACCCATCGAGTCAGTGATGCCATCCAGCCATCTCATCCTCTGTCATCCCCTTCTCCTCCTGCCCCCAATCCCTCCCAGCATCAGGGTCTTTTCCAATGAGTCAACTCTTCGCATGAGGTGGCCACAGTACTGGAGCTTCAGTTTTAGCATCATTCCTTCCAAAGAAATCCCAGGGTTGATCTCCTTCAGAATGAGCCTGGCACTTTCCTCTGAATGTGCAAGAATTCTGGAGTGGGTTGCCATTCCCTTCTCCAGTGATTCTTCCCAACCCAGAAATCTAACCTGGGTCTCCTACATTGCAGGCAGATTCTTACTGCTGAGACACCAGGGAAGCCCCTGGGACATACGAGCAGGAGGACCACCCACCCTTGGGTTTACACCTAAGCATGGTTTTTGCTTCAGTAATCCAGTCTGTGTAATCCCTCGGGGGAAACAAAGGCTTGCCCTTAGAGATATTAGGACTTGGAAGCTTTCAAAGTTCAAAGATTTTTCAAGCAGAAGGCATTCTCCTTAAAACCTTAAATACTACTTATATTCACTCTATTAACATTTTCTTGGTTAATATTTAAGTCAGTGCTGGGTCACCAGAAAAGGTTGCACTACTTCTTTTGCATTGGGAACGATCCTTGAACTAGTAAGCTTTCAGGGTGACATTTAGATGAAACTTTTTAGAAATATATCACTTTCTGGGGAAAGCACTCGGAGTAGAACAGATTTATAGAGCTGGAAGCCTATTATGCAGCTGCAGATCACTGCTGTCGACCAATGAGACCAGCTTTTTTTTTTTTTTTTGGCAAAGATTTACCAAATGTCCTTTGTCTTGTCTTCCCTTCTTAAAGTAGCAATTCAATCTGATTTTTTTGCTTGAAAATTCAGATTATTCCTTATTCAAAATCATTTTTCTTGATTATTGTTCCAAATCTCATGTGTTAAACAAATGTTTTTGTTTAGCTATATTTGTCTGGAATGATAGATTTAACAGCATAGCATAAGTGTTGACAGGTAGTTAAAATCCAGTATAATAAATTATTGCATAACCATTTGTGAAGGGATATGATTAAAAAGAAAACACGTGCTGAGGTAGAAAAGTAAATCCAATAAGGTTGCTTTAGGAAAGCAGTATTAGAGAGTTTAGAATTGTAATCGTTATGCAGGATATTTTTTTAAAGGAAAACAGATGCTGTACTCAATTTGTTTCAAACTTCTAATAGTTTACTATAAAGTAATAATTTTTTTGCATAAAGCACCTAGTTTATAATTATAAAACTTATTATAACCTACTTATTGCAATAGATAAAGTGGTAATTTCTTCTTGTTGGAAAGCATTACATATAAAATAACCCATTTCAAAAAGCAGCTTTTTACTATTATATGTATATAATTAAAACATTACCAGATCAAAATGCTTGGCTGTGTTTTACAAAATAAGAAGTTAGAAAACCAATTTTTCTTAAAAGGACATGGCACTTGAAAAGTTGAGTGTCATCGCTAACCTTATCTAAATCATTTTCATAACCTTACAATCTGAAAATTATCTGGGAGATGGTTGCTAGCTATCATATCCATGTTGAATATTAGCTTATATATAAATGAAATAATTTTTTGTTGACAGATTCAAATGACTTTGTATATATCAGAAATAGAAAAAAGCGATATGGATATTTGCTAATATACATACACAGTGAGAGGGTGAATAAGCATAGTAGCCCTTTAACAGATGCCTTACATTACAGTATATAAAACCCTCTTCTATAGTAGCTAAGGTTTATGAAATTATTCTAGAGTGAATTATTGTAATCAACACTTGAATTATTTTGTCTTCTGGAAAAAGTTAGCTTCCTTAGAAAGTGGTCATTTTGAAGACTCACAGCTATTTCTGGCTGCCAACTTTCAATGAAAATTTTCATCCTTAATAACTGGAAGTGTAAATAAAATATGAGTGCTACTGGCTAATTTGAGTCCCATTCCAACCATAACTAACCACAGTTTTTGCTTAGAATGTCTGGTATGACCAGACTGGTATGACCAAAATTTTTTCAAGTCATGAGTAAGCATCTCTTGTTCTTTTCTGAAAGATAATTAACAGATCTTGTGATTGTTAGTTTGGGAAACATATATTATGGACAGAGAAATAGAATATAAGAAATCTTGAACTTTGCTATCTCATGATCATTCCTCTCCCCACTATGGATTTTGATTTTTGCTTCCCATCTTGGAGATCATTTAAAGTTTCAGTACTAGAAGCTATAGAAGTATATTCTTGCTACAATTTCATCCCAAGAACAGGATTATTATAAAACTCCTCTATATTTGCTCAGATGATAATCTGTCTGCATGCAAGAGACATGGGTTCAATCCCTGGGTTGGGAAGATCTCCAGGAGGAGGAAATGGAAATGCATCCCAGTATTCTTGCCTAAAAAAATCCCATGTTCAGAGGAGCCTGGAGAGCTACAGTCCATTGGGTCGCAAGGAGTCAGACATGGCTGAGTAACTAACAGTTTCACTTTCACTGTATTTGAGGATTTGATTTTCCCTGGCATGGTTGCCTAGAAAAAGCCAGAGTTATTTGTTATGTTATTGTCTATAGCAAATCAGTGTCAAGATGACTACATCTCAATGAAAATCCTCATTAACAATTTAATGTCAACTTTAAAAAGTTTGCCATTATTGATTGCTGCTAAAGCCAGTTTTAGAAACTAGAATTGTTTTACTGAGTAAATTCATATAAAGTGTGTCCCTTTAACAACTTTATCCTGCTGAGTTAATAATTAGGGAATATGCTATGCTTCAACTCAGTTGCTTAAATTTTCTATTTTTATTTATGTATAACCTTACTGTTTAGTTTTCTATCAGAAACTCTGGCAGAACATGCTGTATCACACTCCATTAATATTGTTTTTCAGTTGCTAAGTTGTGTCTGACTCTTTGGGATCCCATGGACTATAGCATGCCAGGCTTCCCTGTCCTTCACTGTCTTCTGGAGTTTGCTCATACTCATGTCCATTGAGGCAGTGATGCCATCCAACCATCTCATCCTCTGCCATCCCCTTCTCCTCCTGCCCGCAATCTTTCCTAGTATCAGGGTCCTTTCCAATGAGTCAGTTCTTCACATCAGGTGGCCAAAATATTGAAGCTTCAGCTTCAGCATCAGTCCTTCCAATGAATATTCAGGGTTGATTTCCTTTAGGATTGACTGGTTTGATCTTGCAGTCTGAAGGACTCTCAGGAGTTTTATCCAATACCACAGTTCAAAAGCATCAATTTTCAGTCCTCACCCTTCTTTATAGACCAACTCTCACATTTGTACATGACTACTGGAAAAACCATTAGTAATCCCTAAAGAAAAATTGGTGTAACAATAACTGTACAGTTTTAGAACATTAGTGAAAAACTACCAGATTTTTCAGTCATAAAATGAACAACTTTAAATTCTAGCTTCTCTCTTCTTCTACCAGAAAGGTGGTGTTGATGTGAAGGAAGATTCAAGAATGGGTGGTTCACAAAGCTCAACCTTCCCAAGCATTCTTCTTTCTGATTATGATTAGCAACATATGCTTATAATGCTGTCTTTGGGGTCTGAGATTATAGATTTTTAAACCTGGAATAGACCTTAGGTAACTTTTAGGCCATGCTTTATATTCTAGACATGAGTAAAATGAAATAGGAAAGGTTAAGAGAGTTCCCCAAGCTCCTCTTGGTCTCATGACTGGGACTAGAGTTCATTCCTTGGTCCTTGAAACTCACTTTCCCATCATCCATTAGTTCACACACAAATTAGACCACAAAAGACATATTAATTGCTATGATTGTGTTGAGCATCTTAAAGGCCAATTATTGATGATTTAGAATTTAGCTAGTACTAAGGTATAGTTAGCTTTCTAACTTAAAAAAAAAATTAACCATCATTTTGATTCTCTTGGCAAATATATATGTATACACTTCTAAATTAGGTCCTTTTATTTAAAGCATATTTTCATTTTATGCAAATTATAATTTTATGGTCTGAAATAATAATACAATATGAAACTACAATATATCTAAGATATTTTAAAAGAAATATATACCTCGATACCAAACATGTCCAAATTTTGTGTCATATATACTATTCATTATCAGGTAAATACGTGATTTTTGTGTGTTGCTCTTGGTCTCATGTCTTTATTACCAGGATAACACTATAAATATGTGTGTATATATACCTATATGTATATATATATGCACATATTCAAGCCTTCTATATATTAATTGATATAGTTGAATTCCAAATTATTACAATGAGTTAGTTACCAATATTACATAGATAAATTGAAACAGCTTAAAAATGAGAAAAAGTAGGTATTAAATATAATATCAGTTAGTATAGGAAACCAAGAAATAAATGTCCCAATGAAGATTTCATTAGTGTGCCAACAACCATAAGCTATGTATCCCTCCACTGTCAAAGTTAATTAAATTTCCTTCAGAAAAGTGCTCTCAACAGATCAGTATGTTTGCTCATCTCAAAAATATATATTCATTTTTGTTTAATTGTAAAATAGTCATTAAAGTTTATTCTTGGGATATTATAAATAATTTGAAGGCAATTGACAATTCTAGGAAAGATGGTTATAGAAAGACTTATTAAATATTGTATAGTAATATTATTATTTTTAAAAACATAAACATTTTGTTTAATAATAGCATTATTAATTCCAATCTGTGTACTGATTATTAGCCACTGATTTTTCAATATTCTCTACTATAAGAAACAATATCTTTAGCTAAATCCGTTAGCATCAGAAGCCTAACAACTATCTGTTTAGGGAATAAAATTTCTCTAAATTCTTAACTTTCCTCCAAACTGATATATTTTCTATAGTAGGAGGGCATGAATGGAAAACATTTAATAAGGTAACATTTTGAAGCATGAATATCATATTAATTTTCATGTGCACACTCATTTTTATTTAGATATATGCATGTTAAGTGTATGATCATACTTGAGATTTTACTTAAACATGTTGACTCATTTGCAGTGCTATTCCATATGTTATCTGTAAGTATTTTAGATTAACTATTCAAAAAATGGTCTTTATAGTGAGAAACAGTCTATCACACTAGAGCACAGAGAGTAGCCTCCTGTGTTCTTATAATAGTCTGTGCTCTCAACAGTGTTCTTAAACAGTGGTTCCGGTTGAAACCTATCTTGATTTAGGGTTGTTTATCTTGCTTTGTGCTCCAAGAATCCTTACTGCAGATCCTTCTATGGTTATAACAGCCTCTACAGAAGACACAATTTATCATCTAGCTTTTATACAAATGTGACGTGATCTCATTATATTTCTGCCACTAGATTTTATCACTTTAATAATCCATTGCAATATTTATAGAATGGCATGATGAATCAGATTATATTTATCATATCATGCAACAAATAGTATGGCATACCAATAAACCACTCCATTTTAGAGAGTGTTGATATTATTCTTCTAAACTTGCATGAAAATGATGAGTCAGCAGAGTCCTTTAATCACATTTACAGCCCTGCACGAATGTATACTTTAGAATGGCTAATGTATTTGAAAACTCAAAATTATTTAATTATTTTCTAACTGTTTACCAAAGTAAACTTATTGACTATAGAAATCATTGCATTCCAAAATCAAATAGCTCTGTCTTATAAATGAGCAATTATTCTAAGATTATACAGCTAATGAAATGCTAGTAAAAAATGCAAAAACTGAGATGTCTGGTGAACATCTCTCCCATTTGCAAGAATGAATTGGAGAGAAAACTCTATTTTAATCCTCAGAGAAAAAAGAAATATAGAAATATGCTTTAACATATCAACTGTATGGACAAACAGCTTGGTGTATGTAAACAGGTGTAATTAGACTGACAAAACTGGATATTCAGACACTTGTTTCAGCGTTGCTTTATAGTAGATTCTTTTTATTCTCTTTAAAATTCATTTAATAAATTTAAGTATTTAATATTTTATGCAAATATCAAAAGATGATCAAGCTGACATATGGATTGACCATATACGTTATATGGTCATAACCAATATTTGTTAATGACTAGTATATAACCAATATATGTTAACTGACCATATATGTCAATCCAGTTAGCCTAGGGCTTCCCTGGTAGCTCAGCAGTAAATAATCTGCCTGCAGTGCAGGAGACTTGAGTTAGGTCCCTAAGTTGGGAAGATCCCCTGGATAAGGTAATGGTTATCTCCCCCAGTATTCTTGCCTGGAAAATCCCATGGACAGAGGAGCCTGGTGGGCTATAATCCATGGTGTCACAAAAGAGTCGGACACAACTTAGCAACTAAACCAACACGACTCACTACCAGTTAGCCTAGACGGTAGCAGCATCTTTTGGAATCTAACTGCTATTATACTGGATGTGTATTTGAGGGAAATAACTTCTTTTCTACTGTCATATTGTTTTCAAGGGTGTTCTTCATAAGCTCTTTGGAAACAAAGACATTCCCTGTATGAACTGAATGTTTCTGTACTTCCCAAATCTATATGTTGAAATTCTACACACCAGTGTGAATATATTGGGAAATGGGGACTTTGGGAGATAATTGGGTCCTGAGGTAAAAGCTCACACTAATCCATTAGGAATTAATGCCTTTATATGAGAGACCCCAGAGAGCTCGCTTTTCAGATGTGTGCAGATGCAATGAGAAGTCAGCAATCTGTAGCCCAGAAGAAAGCTTTCTCCAGAACCTGAACGTGTGCCCGATCATTCATTCTCCAGAACTGTGATAAATCAACTTCTGCTCTTTATAAGCTGGTCAGCTGATGGTAATTCATTATTGCATAAACTGTAATGCCAATGAACTTTTCAAGGATATTTCCAGCTTGCAGCAGCAGCAGCAGCATGATTCTCGGACACCTAAGGTTCGTGGCTGATCCGGAAGCTCCCGGGATAGTTGAGCATAGTGGCCCAGGACATGTATCCTGGAGGCAACCTTCTTGGTTTGAACTCCAGATCGACCACAGATAAGATGTGTGATCCCAGGCAAGTTATATAAGATCTATAGTCTCTTAACCAGTTTGCTCCTATTAAAAATCAGAGTAGGGACATCCCTGGTGGTCTAGTGGTTAAGAATCTGCCTTGCAATGCAAGGGACATGGGTTCTATCCCTGGCCAGGGAAGATCCTGCATGCCACAGGGCAACTAAGCCTGTGCTCAACTAGACAGTCCATGTGCCATGACAAAAGATTCGGAACTCACATGACAAAATGAAGATCCAGTGTGCTGCACGTAAGGTCCCTTCCACAGCCAAATTAATAAACAAGTATTACAAATATCAGAATAATGGTAGTACAACATAGTTCATAAAACTGTTGTGAGATTAAATTATTTATTAGTGCTTAAAACCACAGGACAGTACCTGCATCATAAACACCAGTAAATAGTAGCTGTCATTCATAATAGCAATAGAAAGAAAGAGGAATTTTTTGACCAATTGTTTAGAAAGCATGGTAGAGACTAACAGTGGAAACAGAGCTTTTGTTTCTTAGGTTTTCCTAACAGGAGAACAAACCAGAGCATTGACCTTAATTGAAAACATTGTGATTTACCTTGCTGCTGCTGCTGCTAAGTCGCTTCAGTTGTGTCTGACTCTGTGCGACCCCATAGACGGCCGCCCACAGGCTCCGCTGTTCCTGGGATTCTACAGGCAAGAACACTGGAGTGGGTTGACATTTCCTTCTCCAATGAGTAAAAGTGAAAGTGAAGTCACTCAGTTTTCCGATTTTCCAGGCAAGAGCACTAGATTTACTTTGAGATCCATACAATTTACAAAAAGATTTTTTTAAAAAGATTCTTCCTTGTCCTGTAATGTTTAATTGTACTTGGCATTACAGTAAAGGCATCTTCTGGAAGGCATGATTTCTTCCTATTACAAGATATGAAATGTATCTTTCTTTTGTAGGACTTCACAAATGTTCCAGTCACCACAATTTATTTTGATCTTTTACTCTTATAAAGAAATGTATAAGTGGAAAAATACTTTAAAATGTACACAGTTATATAGTATTTAAGCACTGTTACTAATAATGTAGTGTTTTAGGATTTTTTTTCACTTAATTAAGTTCAGAATTTTTAAAGGACTGGGAAGTCCGTGTTTGAAGTTAAGCTCTAAACTATCACATTTTCTTTATTTTTATTAACATTATGAGCATCTAATATTCGACAGGCTGATTTAGGGGCTGAAGGTACAGCAGTGAATGAACAATAGACAAAAAGGCTTTTCTTCCTAGAACTGACCTTCTGTTGTGGCAAGGCAGTCACAAAGAAAATTAAACACACATGTCATATGGTGATAAGTGCTATGGAAAAAAATATGCATGGAGGGCAGGGAGATACAGATTGCGGTTTTCAATAGCCTGGCCAGGTACGGTCTCACTAAGCAGGTGTCATTCAAACAAAACCGAAAGGAAAAGAGAGGACATGCTATGCAGTACGGCATAGTGCTGATGGGCACAGCTTTGCAGGTAGAAAAGCCCAGCTGCCAGACGTGTTCAAGAAAGGACAAGAGGTTCTGTATGACTGGGCTGTACTGAGCCACAGGGAAACTGAGAACAGAGGGAGACAGATGATGGGGCCAGATTAGGCAGTTCCCTTGTAGTCCTTTGTAACATCTCAGGCTTCTTTGAATGAGATGGAAAGCCACTGGGGAGTTGCTAACTGTACATGCGTCGTGATCTGGCTTGTGGGATACAGAAGCCCTTTGGCTGCTATGGAGATGAGTCTGTGCAGGCTGTAAAGTCTTCATCGAAACGTCAAGACTTCCCCTCGTGGGCTAGACCTAGATGTTTCAGAGACGTTATTCCACCAGCTTTCCTATTTCTTCTACCCAATTTTCCTCTTGATGATTAACAATTTTCTTCATATACAACTATGTATGCCACAATTATTTTCTGAAAACAGAACACCTTTTCTTATCACGTAAGCATCTCAAGTTACTGCCTCCTTCATCTGGTCCCCAGAGCAAAAGTGTTAGTGTTAGTCACTCAGTTGTGTGTGACTCTTCAGGATCCCACGGATGGCAGCCTGCGAGGGTCCTGCGTCCATGGGATTTTCCAGGTAAGAATACTGGAGTGAGCGGCCATGACCTTCTCAGGGGGATCTTCCTGATCCAGGGGTCGAACCTGGGTCTCCCACATTGCAGGCAGATTCTTTACCGTCTGAGCCAAAAGGGAATCCAAAACTGCAGTAGTATTTGGTACCCATTGTCTGTAAACCTTCTCTTCATAGTTTCTGGAGATTCCTCCTTAATATGCTTTATCCTTTGCTACTTTGCAAAATGTATTTTCTACCCAGATCTATATCTCTGTATTCTTCAATACTTAGTCCTTTGCTCAGCATTTGACATATGTAATTATTCACATCCCCTTGAAACATTTTCTTCATTTGGTTTCCAGGGCACTAACATCTTGGTTCTATTGATATTGACCTAATTAGCTGTTGCATCCTAGGTTCCTTTACTGATTTCCCCATCTTCCCAGTTTCTAAATTCCAGCATGACAGAGCTAAATCCTGAAACTTATTTCCTCTATCCAAACTCAGTCTCTTGTTGATCTCATGCTTTAACTTCCATATATACACCACTAACATTCAAGTTTTTAACTCCAGTTTTCATTGCTCTGCTGAACTCTGGAATTGTATATTCAACTGTTTAGTTAATATTATAACTTAAAATCTATTAAGTAACTCAACATTATTATTTGCCAAACTGACCCACTTTTGCTTCCAAATCTGGTACTCCAGACTCTCAGAAAGTTAATCCCATTCTTCAGTATTTAAATCAAAACTCATAAAGTCATCCTTAGCTGTTGCTTTCTTTTTGTTCTGTATTCAATCCATGAGGAAATCCTGCAAGTCTACCTTTAAATTGAACAGAAAAATCAAGGTGTTTTACACTGATGCTACATTTGTCCAGGGTATCATCAGCTCAAAATGGAATACTGCTATAGTTTCCTAGCATTTGAGTCTCAAAGTCAATAGAAGATGAAGCTAGATAGCAAATTTGTTGCTAGTTTTCTTTCTGAAATTATGGTTATTATAACTTGGTGTCTTATATAATTATAAATTATGCTACCTTGTTAAGTGTAAATCCACTACTTCCTTTATGATCATTACAACATCCTAAATACCCTTTACTAAAATCTTGAGAGAAACTCCTTCTTGTGGTTTTTCAATGGTAGACTCATGCTCAAGAATAATGGACAAATTTAGAGGACTTAGCTAAGAAAAGTCTAAGTTGACTAAATTCTGGGAAGAGAGCTGTTGCTTTACTGGGATTTGGAACATTTGAGAGTCTTAATGTCACAAGGCCAAGTGGATTATGCATAAAGGAAACTTTATAAGTAACTCATTAGCCATCTAGTTTTTATAATCCTTCTAATTAAGTGTTGCATTCCCTGGGTCAAATGTATCAACTTATGATTCATAACTTAAACATTGCCAAAAGTTTTAATTTGGTCATAACATTTACTGCTTTTCATTCATCACTACATTTTTAGGACATATAATTTACTTGCAGTGATCATGTAATCTATCCAAAATCTTCAGATACACATCAATTACAATAAGTCACTATTATTATTTATCTCCAGTTGCTTCATTATGAATGCTCCCTTAAGGTCTCATGTTTGTCAAAAATTATCCTTTAGGTTCTCACAAAACACTTTTGTAATTGGAATTCCCCTCATCCTTTTCAAAGATAAATGGAAGAACTTAAAAATTAATTTGACCTCTTTGGTGCTTTGACATCCTACTGAATTACTACCAAGTTTCCTATAAAAGCCATTATCCCATAGTAACTATCTCATTTATAATATATTACATTAAATATAAAATATTATGAACTAGTAAGGTTATCTGGTTTCACTCTAATAATTACCCTCTTTAATTTGTATTTCCACTGGGTTTTTGTGCTTTGTGACATTTAGGACATAGCCATACATTTAAGTATTTCTTATTTTAGTCAGATTTCATGTTGTTCAGATATAAATTGTTGCTTTGATTTATATCATCCTTGTGAGCAACTTGCTCCTTTTCTAATGGAAATTTTTGAGACCATGTGTAAATTAAGGGATAGTGTTGCCACTTAAATTTCCTGAGAGAGACACCAGTAATGATTAACAAGTTTGGGAAAGAAAACAAAGTGCATTAATACAAATGCAATTTTTGTTGTTAAAGTTGATTTTTAAAAATAGAAACACATGGATTTATAGATTCTTAATGTCTAACTGGTGACACTTTATCGTTGTTTAGTCTTGCTCCTTCCATTTTCTTCTATGTACCGCAAAATAATAATAATATTCTCAAATCCATGCCATAACTCATCCTTGTACTTCATAAGCCAGTGACTTAGGATATAAAAAAAAAATTGGTGTTTTTCAAATCACTTGTGATTGTTTTCACACATTGTGTTTTAGCATTCTAGTTTTAGTGGACTTAAAGACTGGTTTACTCTGCAACACTACAATTTAAGAAAGTTTTTTCTTGACTTTTAAATCTCATCTCTGAGGCTGGGTAATAGTCTTTCTTTCCAAAAGAATGTAGTTTTTTTGGATTTTTTTTTTCTCCTTTGGGGAACATCAAATTCTTAGTTCCTGAAGAAAAACAGATTCAAATGTAGAAACTTTTTCATCATTTTCTCTGTTTTGTAGAACGATATTTCAAAGGATAGCTAATACTGCATTTCTCAGTTGCATTTTTAATATTAGATTGAATATAAAACAAAACTAACATTGACCCAGTTCATTCAATAAGATATTTCCTTCATACCCCTAGAGCATTTTATTAACAAAGATAGAAAGACAGCTAAGAAACTTGATCGTAACCTAGGAATTCTATAGAATTCCTTTAAAATATGTAGATATAATTCTAGACTGTAAAGTTTTTTCTTTAAGATCTTTTGTCTGACCAACTCCCCCTAGTATCAGAACACTTTATATCATGACTTAAGCTGTAACTCAGAAATTATGCTCTTTAATGTCATACACAATTCTTAAAAATGAAACCAGAACAATTCAACTGAGTATTTATTAAAACCCTCTATGGTAAAGATCTAAGGAAACATAAAAGATGGCTGATATATGATTTGTGGTCTCAGGTAATGCTTCCTGAATCCTTGGCATAGGCAGGTCTCAGGCAGCTGGAATGAGGACGTGGAGGACTGACAACTGTCTCTTCATCTCTTCAGACCTCAGTTCCCTCATTTATCATGTGAAATTAATAATAAAATCTATGTCTCAGGACTAATAATATAATACGTTCTTATACTCTGATATAATGAATTGTCAGTGCTCCATAATAAATCATTATGTTTGTATTTTGTTTTGTTTTCCTTATTCTTTCCCCAAGCACTTAAATTAACGTTTGGACCAGGGTGACCGTTAGTCGCCAAGTCGAGCCCAACTCTTTGCGACCCCAAGGACTGCAGCCCACCAGGCTCTTCTGTCTATGAGATTTTCTAGGCAAGGATACTGGAGTGGGTTGCCGCTTCCTTCTCCAGGGGATCTTCCAGACCCAGGGATCGAATCCAAATCTCCTGCACTGCAGGCAGATTCTTCACTGACTGAGCTACAAAGATGTACTTTTGCTCTCATAGCTTTGCCCAAATATAGAGGAGGTTGTTCTCCCCAGTTTAAAGCCTAGCAACTTTGTTTTATATGAATGCCTTTAATATTTTCAAAACATTTGAGGCACTAAAAGATTAAGTCTAATTGGTTTGTAAATTTTTATTATGAATATTATTCTTCATGAAAATATTAACTTAAAATTAAACCCAGTAGAAAGAGGACAATGTACATACTGGCGTGAAAATATTTGTTGTTTTGCATTGTTGAACTTTCCATTTGATATTGGAATACATTCTTAAATTAATTTAGTTATGTTATGCACCATTTTGCTTCCCAGGTGGCACTAATGGTAAAGAACACACCTGCCAATGCAGGAGACTTAAGAGGTGTGGGTTTGATCCCTGGGTTGGGAAGATCCACTGTAGCAGGCTATGGCAACCCACTCTGGTCTTCTTGCCTAGAGAATCTCATGGACAGAGGAGCCTGGTGGGCTATGGTGCATAGGGTCACAAAGAGTCATACGTGACTTAAGCGTCTTTATGCACACACACATATATCATCTTAATGTGCCTTTCTTGCTCTATATTTTTTGATAATGAATTATTACTTGCTGTTTATTTTATATGTATTTTAGACTATGGAAATGATGTTAGACAAAAAGCAAATTCAAGCAATTTTCTTATTTGAGTTCAAAATGCCACATAAAGCAGCGAAGACAACTTGCAAACATCAACACATTTGACCCAGGAACTGCCATCAAATGTACAGTGCAGTAGTGGTTCAAGAAAGAAATTTTGAAAAGGAGACCAGAACCTTGAAGATGAGAAGTGCAGTGTCTGGCCATCAGAAATTGAAAACAACCAACTGAGAGGATCATTGAAACTGGTCCTCTTACAACTACACGAGACGTTGCAGAACTCAGCATTGAGCATCCTGTGGTTGTTTGGCATTTGAAGCAAATTGGAAAGGTGAAAAGGCTCTATAAGTGGGTGCCTCATGAACTGACCAAAAGTTTAAAAAAAAATCATCATTTTGAAATGTCACCTTCTCTTATTCTACGCAACAACAATGAACCCTTTTTGTGACACACGACAAAAACTGGAATTTATATGGCAGCTGACAATGACCAGCTCAGTGGATGGACAGAAAAGCTCCAGAGCACTTCCCAAAGCCAAGCTTGCACCAAGCTCATGATCACTATTTGGTGGTCTGCTGCCAATCTGATCCACTGAAGCTTTCTGAATCCTAGTGAAACCATTACATCTGAGAAATATACTCAGCAAATTAATGAGATCACCAAAAATTGCAATGCCTGCAGCCAGCATTGATCAACAGAAAAGACCCAGTTCTTTTCCATGATAACACCTGACCACACATTGTACAACCAATGCTTCAAAAGTTGAATGATTTAGACCATGAAGTTTTGCCTTATCCACCATAGTCACCTGCTAACTCACAAACCATCTACCACTTCATGCATCTTGACAACTTTTTCCAAGGAAAACACTTCCACAACCAGCAGGATGAAGAAAATACTTTCCAAGACTTTGACTCACAAAGCATGACTTTTACCCTACAGGAATAAACAGACTTATTTCTCATTGGCAAAAATGTGTTGATTGTAATGGTTCCTATTTTGATTAATAAAGATGTGTTTGAGCCTAGTTATAATGATTTAAAATTCAGGGTCGGAAAACATAGTTACTTTTATACCAGGCTAATAAAAACTAAAAACCATTCAATTAAACTGTAGCGTAGTCAAAGGCATGTGAGATATTTGTTATTATGGGTGAATCTTGAATTAATGTCAAGAGTTCTGGTAATCAGAAAATAAAGAATTATTGTAGATTATTATCTTACAGAAATAAATTCTATAGATTCAACTAGAGAGATAAACCATATCCTGAAAAATGTGAATGAAGTTTCCATTTTAAAAGCATTCATTGAGAAGCTCCAATATTTTGGCCACCTGATACAAAGAGCTGACTCATTGGAAAAGACCTCATGCTGGGAAAGATTGAAGGCAGAAGGGAAAGAGGACAACGGGGGATGAGATAGTTGGATGGTACCACTGACTCAATGGCCATGAGTTTGAGCAAACTCTGGGAGATGCTGAAAGACAGGGAAACCTGGTGTGCTGCAGTTCATGGCATTGCAAAGAGTCAGATACAAATGAGCGACTGAACAAAAATTGGGCTTCCACTGTGGCTCAGAGGTCAAGAATCTGCCTGTCAATGCATCCGTTCCGTTCCATTCAGTCGCTCAGTCGTGTCCGACTCTTTGCGACCCCATGAATCGCAGCACGCCAGGCCTCCCTGTCCATCACCAACTCCCGGAGTTCACTCAGACTCACGTCCATTGAGTCTGTGATGCCATCCAGCCATCTCATCCTCGGTCGTCCCTTTCTCCTCCTGCCCCCAATCCCTCCCAGCATCAGGGTCTTTTCCAATGAGTCAACTCTTCGCATAAGGTGGCCAAAGTACTGGAGCTTCAGTTTTAGCATCATTCCTTCCAAAGAAATCCCAGGGTTGATCTCCTTCAGAATGGACTGGTTGGATCTCCTTGCAGTCCAAGGGACTCTCAAGAGTCTTCTCCAACACCACAGTTCAAAAGCATCAATTCTTCGGCGCTCAGCCTTCTTCACAGTCAACTCTCACATCCATACATGACCACAGGAAAAACCATAGCCTTGACTAGACGGACCTTAGTCGGCAAAGTAATGTCTCTGCTTTTGAATATACTATCTAGGTTGGTCATAACTTTTCTTCCAAGGAGTAAGCGCCTTTTAATTTCATGGCTGCAGTCACCATCTGCAGTGATTTTGGAGCCCAAAAAAACAAAGTCTGACACTGTTTCTACTGTTTCCCCATCTATTTCCCATGAAGTGATGGGGCCAGATGCCATGATCTTCGTTTTCTGAATGTTGAGCTTTAAGCCAACTTTTCCACTCTCCTCTTTCACTTTCAACAAGAGGCTTTTTAGCTCCTCCTCACTTTCTGCCATAAGGGTGGTGTCATCTGCATATCTGAGATTATTGATATTTCTCCCAGCAATCTTGATTCCAGCTTGTGTTTCTTCCAGTCCAGCATTTCTCATGATGTACTCTGCATATAAGTTAAATAAGCAGGGTGACAATATACAGCCTTGACGTACTCCTTTTCCTATTTGGAACCAGCAATATTGCATAGGGACCTGGAATGTTAGGTCCACGAATCAAGGTAAACTGGAAGTGGTCAAACAGGAGACGTCAAGAGTGAACAACGACATTTTAGGAATCAGTGAACTAAAATGGACTGGAATGGGTGAATTTACTTCAGATGATCATTATATCTACTGCTGTGGGCAAGAATCCTTTAGAAGAAATGAAGTAGCCCTTATAGTCAACAGAAGAGTCCAAAATGCAGTACGTGAATGCAATCTCATAAATGACAGAATGACCTCTGTTCATTTCCAAGGCAAACCATTTAATACTAGAGTAATTCAGGTCTATGTTGCAAGCAGTAACACTGAAGAAGCTGAAGTTGAATGGTTCTATAAGGACCTACAAGACCTTTTAGAACTAACACCCCCCAAAAGATGTTCTTTTCACCATAGGGGACTGGAATGCAAAAGTAGGAAGTCAAGAGATACCTGGAGTAACAGGCAAATTTGGCCTTGGAATACAAAATGAAGCAGGCCAAAGACTAATAGAGTTTTGCCAAGAAAATGCACTGGTCATAGCAAACACCCTCTTCCAACAACACAAGAGAAGACTCTACACATGGACATCACCAGATGGTCAACACCTTTTTTTTTTTCCTTCAGAAATTAAAGAACATTCTTAGGTCCTGTAAAAAGGAATAGGATCATTGACTAGATAAGAGTCTATAAAATTTCTTTGAAGTTATAGAATAATGCCATGGCATGCCATTACTGTGTTATGTTCACAAGTTTACCAAGCAGAAGCCAAAAATATTTATTTGAATGAAATGCATATCTTTATGCAATGTGACTCTCAAGGAATAATGTTCTTTCAACAATGAAAATGATATAAGGCAGACAGGTGACTATTAAGCCACTTAATAACTCTGTAGGTTGGTTTTGAGATTTCTCAGAATCATATTAGCAAGATTCAGAGTTGACACTCCTTGATTAGAGACACAGTGAAGCTGAAAATTAACAGTGACAGCATATGGAGATCTAGATAGACCCATGGGACTCTCTAGAGTCTATGATAAAGCTTAATCTTGGGGCCAGCATCAGCTATTGGATGAACCTAAATGTTTAATCTTCAGGCCAAAATCAAGGTGGATGTGGTTTCATGAAGACTTTTCAGTGGGTTTAACAAAGTAATTTCTTAAGTGTGAGAGTTGATGACTAGAGCTCAGTTTTGTGTGTCTGCAAAGGCTCTCTGCCTTCTTGGAGGCTGAGTGGAGATGAGATCCCAGAGGTGGAGAATGTTCTCCCTAGGAAAGAAAAAATAATTAGTGTGGAGAAGCATGAGGCCTAGATGAATACTTGCCCAAAGAAATGCCATTACTCAGAGTCCAGAGCTACTGAGTAATGCGAAGATGAATATTCACAATACTATTTCCAGGTCTTCTTTCTATTTTATTAGGATCCAGGGGCACACCAAAATATGTTCCTGTGTATACTAGAGGAATTCCCAATCAAAAAATAGGCAGAAGAGCTAAAGAGATATTTCTCCAAAGAAGACATAGAGATGGACAAGAGGCACATAAAGAGGTTAAATGTCACTAGTTATTAGAGAAATGCAAATCAAACCTGCAAATAGATATTACCTCACACCAGTCAGAATGGCCATCATCAAAAAATCTACAATAAATGCTGGAGTGTGGGTGGAGAAAAGGAAACCCTCTTGCAGTGTTAGTGGGAATGTAAATTGATACAGCCACTGTAGAGAACAGTATGGACATTCCTTAACAGACTGAAAATAGAACTACCACATGACCCAGCAATCCCACTACTGGGCATATACCCTAAGAAAGCCATAATTCAAAAGGACACATGTACCCCAATGTTCATTGCAACACTATTAATACAAGCCAGGACATGGAAGCAACCTAAATGTCTATCGACAGGTGAATGAAGACTATGTGGTACATGTATACAGTGGAATATTACCCACCATTAAAAAGAACAAAATTAGGTCATTTTAAGAGATGTGGATGGATCTAGATTCCATCATAGAATGAAGTAAGTCAGAATAATATCATATCTTAATGCATATATGTGGAATCTACAAAAATGATACATATGAACCTAGTTGCAGGACAGGAATAGAGATTCAGATGTAGTCAACAGACATGTGGATATGGATGGGGGAAGCAGGGGAGGATAGGACAAATTGGGAGATCAGGACTGACAAATATACAATGTTGTTGTTGCTCAGTTGCTGAGTCATGTTCAACTCTTTGCAACCCCATTGGCTGCAGCATGCCAGGCTTCCCTGTCCCTCACCATCTCCTGAAGTCTGCCTAAGTTCATGTCCATTGAATCAGTGATGCCATCCAACCATCTCATCCTTTGTCACCCTCTTCTCTTTCTGCCTTCAATCTTTCCCAGCATCAATACCTTTTCCAATGAGTCAGTTCTTCCCATCAGGTGGCCAAAGTATTGGAGCTTCAGCATCAGTTCTTCCAGTGAGTATTCAGCATTGATTTTCCTTTAGGATTGACTGTTTTGATCTCCCTGCTGTCCAATGGACTTTCAAGAGTCTTCTAGCACCACAGTTTGAAAGCATCAATTCTTTGGCCCTCAGCCTTCTTTATGATCTAACTGTCACATCTGTACATGACTACTGGAAAAACCACGTCTTTGATTATATGGAATTGTTGGCAAAGTGATGTCTTTACTTTTTAATATGCTGTCTAGCTTTGTCACAACTTTCTTTCCAAGAAGCAATCACCTTTAATTTTATGACGGCAATCACCATCCACAGTGATTTTTGGAGCCCAAGAAAATAAAATCTGCCACTGCTTCCACTTTTCCCCCTTCTATCTGCTATAAAGTGATGGGACAGCATCTTAGTTTTTGGAATCTTGAGTTTTAAGCCAGCTTTTTCACTCTTCTCTTTCATTCTCAAGAGGCTCTTTAATTCCTCTTGCTTTCTACCATTAGAGTGGTATCATCTGCATATCTAAGGTTGTTGATATTTCGCCAGACCAGCCAGCATTTCACAGGATGTACTCTGAATGTAAGTTAAATGAACAGGGTGACAATATACAGCTTTTTTATACTCCTTTCCCAATTTTGAGCGAGTCTATTGTTCCATGATTAGTTCTGTTGCTTTTTGGCCTGCATTCAGGTTTCTAAGATAGGCAAGATAGTTTGGTCTTGCTATCTCTTTAAGAATTTCCCACAGTTTGTTGGTATTGTTATTAATGGTTAATTAAGCAATAATGGATGGGGAAACAGTGGAAACAGTGTCAGACTTTATTTTGGGGGGCTCCAAAATCACTGTAGATGGTGACTGCAGCCATGAAGTTAAAAGATGCTTACTCCTTGGAAGGAAAGTTATGAGCAACCTAGATAGCATATTGAAAAGCAGAGATATTACTTTGCCAACAAAGGTCCATCTAGTCAAGGCTATGGTTTTTCCAGTGGTCATGTATGGATGTGAGAGTTGGACTGTGAAGAAAGCTGAGCACCGAAGAATTGATGCTTTTGAGCTGTGGTGTTGGAGAAGACTCTTGAGAGTCCCTTGGACTGCAAGGAGATCCAATCAATCCATTCTAAAGAAGATCAGTCCTGGGTGTTCTTTGGAAGGACTGATGCTAAAGCTGAAACTCCAATACTTTGGCCACCTCATGCAAAGAGTTGACTCTTTGCAAAAGACCCTGATGATGGGAGGATTAGGGGCAGGAGGAGAAGGAACGACCGAGGATGAGATGGGTGGATGGCATCAGTGACTCGATGGACATGAGTCTGAATGAACTCCAGGAGTTGGTGATGGACAGAGAGGCCTGGCGTGCTGCGATTCATGAGGTCAGAAAGAGTCAGATACAACTGACCGACTGAACTGAAGCAATAATGACATTGGTAATTATTCCCCAGTGATCACATTGGATCCTCCCTAAATCGTTAAGATGTGGGCAGGACCAGGATCAGGGTCCCCAGATGATAGATAAGGAAACAATCCAAGGAGCAGAGAGATTAATAGCCTCATCAAAGTCACAGACTGGGACTCAAACCTAATTTCTCACTCATAACCTTAGCTATCCAACCATAGTTCTATCCACAAAACAGCAGAAAATCAAAACTCCAAATCAAATACAAAATGAATAGAAAACCTTGATCTAGTTGTCTCTGAACTCTGCTTGTATAAGTCACACTCAGCCCTAACAACAGGCATCCATTTGCATATTCAGGGGAAGCTGTGTCCTCAGCAGGACCTGCTGTGAAAGGAGGGTGAGGATGGAGAGAGGCACAGTGTTCACTGAGACCAGAGGATTCTCTGCCTCCAGAGAGAAGTGACTGATGCAATAGAATGTGAGGGGAACCAGGGGAGGGACCCTAGAGGGCTGGAGACAGGGACAGGATGTCCCCAGAGTCACTCCAGAGAAGACACCAGGTCCAACTTGGGTCCCTTTAAGATGTACCTCAGGGACAAGACCTACTGTTTCCTTTTTCTTTGGGGAATAGAGTAACTGATCATGAGAATTAGCCAGATTCTTTAAAACTTTCTTTCCCACCCTTCTCTAAGAGAGGAAAACTGCACCCTTTGTCCTGAAGCTTCCAGAAAATGAACCGAGCCTAATGCTGAGGGGTCAGATCACGTGGGCCTGTGGTGGATGGTAGGTGAGGGACAGGAGATCACAGGGCATGGTAAAGGAGCTGCACAACTGGCGTGAGAGGCAAGTACACCAGAGAAAGGAGCTTATGCTGGGATCAGCCAAAAACCAGAAGGCTGGAACAGGAGGCCTGGGGCTCTCAGATCTAAGAAATGTCATGTGAGCTGGGGCTGGCAGAAAAAAAAAAAAAAAAAAACAGAATAACCAGGATAACAGCATAAACCTGACTACATACTAATCACTATTCTGGAGAAGGAACTGGCAACCCACTCCAGTATTCTTGCCTGGGAAATCCCACAGACAGAGGAGCCTGGCATACTACAGTCCATGGAGTTGCAAGAGTAAGGCACAACTTAGCAACTAAACCACTGCCACCAGAGGGACTACCCAAATGTTGAATAAAAAGCCAAGATTGCTTCATGTTTGAGAACAGGCTAGATCAGAGGCATGAACCCAGGGTGCACAGGGCAGATTCATTTCTCATGGACTCATGCCTGGACAGAAAACTTACCTTCTCTGTAGTATGACCTCATCTCCTGAATTTCTCATCTCTGTCATTCTCATCTTTGTATGTCTGTCCTTGTCTAAGAGGAGACCTTCTCTCACCCCTCCCCAAATACTTGATCTTCTACAAGCCTAGGTCCTGCTATCCCATTATTAGAAGAAACCCTCTTCTGCCTCCCAGGCTTGTGCTTCTGTGTCATGTGTTAGGGACAACCTCAATAAGACCTTAGCTAAGTGACCCAGACCTTGTGGAAAAACAAGGTGCAAGCAGATATAAGTGATATAAGACACTGAATTTAAAGGTAGGAAACCAGAGTTGTTCAAGTTTACTCTTTGAGGTTAGTACCTCCCTCCTGTGACTGCTACTTGCTCTCCTCCTGCCTCAGTCTGGCCCCTCCTCAGTCAAAGCTGCTGAAATGGTCTAGGGAAAAAAAGGAGAAACCAAAAATAAGAAATGAAAGGGACAGATCAGTTACACTTGCTTATTAAAGGTCCAGCAACAATGAGTTCTATCTTTTCAGTGCAGTCCTGTAGATTGAATCTTGGTATAAAATTGAGAAGATGTGAAATTCAGTCCTTTATCTGCCTCTTATATCCTCCGGATCACTTGAAGATTCAGTTTCTCATATACATCATCATTCTAGGGTCTTCTCAAGTTAAAGGTGTAGCCCACCTACACTACATGACAGATTGAATACTCTCCAGATATAAAGCCACATACACTTTCAGGGGAGACATTGAAATAAATGACACAGGCTTTCTTTTGTCATTTGCTGACATTCTGGCTGTGGAGGCAAAAAACAAGACAATAACAGATAAGGACTTGCCAGAACACTCCTGCCAAGTAGGCTGAAGAGTGATGGAAAAAGAGAAGAAACCAGATAAGCAGAGTTGTATTGTAAATGACACTAGAGGTGTATTTTTGTTGAATCTGGAAGGAGGGAAGATGATGAATTATTAGGAATTTTCAACAGAATGGGAAGCTGTGAGATTGAGGTTGTGCGGACAGAGACTGGAGGACCAGTGATGGTCAACAGGAGCTCCCAGGAAGTGGATCCTCAGGGAGGGGAAACCTGTTTGGAACTGGAAAAGCACATTCACTTAGGATAGGGTGACACCATGGAGAAGAGGATATTCTCTTATTCATTCAAGAAATATTAGTGAATTTCTCTATGAGTACCAAGGATATACTGGCAGTAAATGTAAAAACACAGCCTCAGAGTCATGGGGCTTCCATGTTGTTGATCCCAGTGCTTAGTCAGAGGAATTGCAGATTAGACTTGGAGAAGTTTCTAATTAAAAAAAGAAAGAAAAAAAACTTCTTATTCTGACCTAGTTAGCCAAAACTGATGGAAGGTTTTACAGAATTTCCATCTGTGGAGGTGTTTAAGATATATCCAGTAAGCCTCACTTTGCATCAGATGATATATTATCCAGCAGCACAGAGGAGGAAGTTTCTTCATGAAGAGAGTCCTTCATGCATTTGTTTATCTTTTAATGACTACTTTAAAATTTATTTTTAATTGGGGGAAATTGCTTTACAGTGTTCTGTTGGTTTCTGCCATATAGCCATGCAAATCAGCCATAAATATATATATATATATATATATATATATATATATATATCACCTCCCTCTTGAGCCTTCTTCCCCTATGCATTTATTTAAAGACCTACTGAGCAACAACCAGGTTCAAGAGAGCCTGTGAATTCAGAAATGAAGAAGGCAAAATTCTTGTACTAAAAGCATTCACAGTCCAATGAATGGACAGATAAGTGCATTAGCAACATACATCACTCTCTCCTCGTCTTATTTAATTCAGCCCATTAATGAGTCCTCATTGAAAACACTGAGAAAATCTTCTGGGAGGGGTCTGAGAAGGCTTCACCAAGATGGTGGCAGGATCTTAGCCAGGTGTGGAAATAGGCAGAGGAAAGTATTCCAGATAAATAATGGGAGCTGCAAGCAAGACTGTCCCAGAAAGTAATGCAAATTCTTCAGTGTGGCTGAAACTAGGATGAATATTTTTTTCGAGGAATGGTAAGAAGTGAGGCTAATTTAGGTAAGACCAAGTTTGTATCCATGTTAAGCAGTTTTAAGGTGTTTTTTGTAGTCATGAGATTTCCAGTGGTTTTAAGTAGGTCTATCACACTGTGGTAGATAGATAGAGTAGGGTGGAAAACTATAGGGAGAGCTTTCTAGTGACACTGGCAAGAGATGATGTGACTTTGCGAATACAAAGGGCATAGAGAGGAGAAGAACAGCATGAGAGATTCAGATGAATCATGTGGCAGAAGTTGTATGACTGAAGCATAGGTGAAAGGGGATGAGGCTGAAAAATGAGCAGGGACCAGACGCTGCAAGTACCTGTAAACCAGGGTCAGAGTGTGGATTTCATCCTTAGTGCAATGGTAATTCCAAGAAGGTCTTAGGCAAGGCCCAGCATAATATAAATTAGCCTTAATAGTCTCTTCATCTCGGAGAAGGCAATGGCAACCCACTCCAGTACTCTTGCCTGGAAAATCCCATGGACAGAGGAGCCTGGTAGGCTGCAGTCCATGGGGTCGCTAAGAGTCGGACACGACTGAGCGACTTCACTTTCACTTTTCACTTTCATGCATTAGAGAAGGAAATAGCAACCCACTCCAGTGTTCTTGCCTGGAGAATCCCAGGGATGGGAGAGCCTGGTGGGCTGCCGTCTACGGTGTCGCACAGAGTCGGACACGACTGCAGCGACATAGCAGCAGCAGCAGTCTCTTCATCTGTAGTAAGGAGAATGGATTACAGAGTGTCTAATATATAGACCACTGATGCCAGATGTGAGGCTTTTGTAGTGTGGGTGAAAGATGATGGTGATTTAAATAAGAATGTTGGCAGGAGAAAAGGAAAAGCATAGGGAGTGAAATACATTTTGTAGATTAGTAAGATTTACTGATGAACTGGATATGAAGGAAGAGGGAAAAGATTAATGATTGCCTCTAGGGTTCTGAGCTTGATATAGGACAGACAGCAGTAATACCTACCAAGATGGACACATCCCGGGGAGGAAATATTTTGTGGGGAGATAGAAATATTTGTTTGGGCCATATTTTATTTTTGATGACTGTGGAACATCTAACTGGAAATATCTAATAGTAAAAGTAAAAGCCATGCATCTGAGAATTCCCTGGACAGAGACAGATTAAAAAATAAAACCAAAAAAGCAAAAGAAATCAAAGAGAACACCTAGAGAAGTGTGAGAATAAAAAGCAGAAAAGGAGAAAGTGAGAGTGAGGGGAAGTGAAAATCAGTGTAGGAGAATAGTGAAGGTGGAAGCTAGATTGGGAAAGATTGAGAATTAAAGAGAGATGAAGAAGTAGAGATTTCATACAGTCAAACTTCTAAATAAGTTGTGCTGTGAAGGGAAAGAGAAACAAGGGCTATTAGCTGGAGGAAGGTTTGAAGCCAAGGGATACAGGATTGTGCTGATATTAATCAAGATAAACTTTTAGAAAATAGGGCAAATTTGTATTAGCGAAGGACAACAGTGATGGTGGTATGTGTCCAATGCTTTATAGTTATCAGGGTCTGTTCTCATGATTCTATCTTTCTTCACAGTAAAGCTCAGTAAGATGTTCGTGGGAAGTATAGTTATTACCTTTATTGAAAGGTGAGAAAGCTAAAACTTTAAAAATATCATTGATTGAGTTTCTGCTGGTACAGCGGCACTATATGTGCCCAATTCTTTAGACTGTAAAGCTTTTTTCTATACTAGGGCAATGAGTTATTTTTATTTAACCTGAGCATGAACTACTTGTGGAGCAACAGGGTGGAAGCAGATTTAAGTAAAATAAGACACTGAATTTGAAGGTAGGAAACCAGAGTTCTCCAAGTTCAAGTTTGATCTTTGACACTTACCAACCATATGATTGTCAATATTTTTAGATTTCTCAGTTCAAACACATGTTCACATTTACTGAGCACTTTTAAATGTTCTAGACTTGTGTGTGTGTGTGTTTTTTAAAGAAATTTTCCAGTTTTACTGGGATACAGTTGACATAACACTGAATTAGTTTAAGGTGCATAATACAGTGATTTGGTACATGGATATAGTACAAAATGATTACCACTAGTTAATATCTACCACTTCACATAGTTATTTTTCTTGTGATGAGAACTTTAAGATCTATTAACAACTTTCAAACATATGAGTATTTTTTTAATCTTTATTGAATTTGTTACAATAGTGCTTCTGTTTTATGTTTTGATTTTTTGGCTACAAGGCATGTGGCATCTTAGCTCTTCTACCAGGAATCAAACCCATACCTCCTGCATTGAAGGTGAAGTCTTAACCACTGGACCACCTATAGGAAGTCCCTATACAGTTTTTTGTTGTTTTTTTGTTTGTTTGTTTGTTTGTTTAGTCAAATCTCTTTTACTAGTAACAACCAAATTTTGAATCAGTTTTAATGAGGTGGATGACGCTGGAGCCGATTATACAGAGTGAAGTAAGCCAGAAAGAAAAACATCAATACAGTATACTTACACATATATATGGAATTTAGAATGATGGTAATGATAAACCTGTACGCAAGACAGCAAAAGAGACACAGTTGTATAGATGGCCTTTTGGACTCTGTGGGAGAGGGAGAGGGTGGGATGGGTTGGCAGAGTGGCAATGTAACATGTGTGATATCATAAGCGAAATGAATTGCCAGTCCAGGTTTGATGCAGGATGCAGGATGCTAGGGACTGATGCACGGGGATAATCCAGAGAAAGGGTGTGGAGTGGGAGGAGGGAGGTAGGGGTCGGGATTGGGAGTTCATGTACACCCGTGGCTGATTCATGTCAATGTGTAGCAAAACGAATACAGTATTGTAAAGCAAAACAAACTAAAAAATAAAAATTAATTAAAAAAAAAAAAGAAAGCTGTGGTACATATACACAATGGAGTATTACTCAGCTATTAAAAAGAATACATTTGAATCAGTCCTATACAGTTTTTAACTGAAGTCACCATGTTGCATTTTATATCCCCAGAACTTATTTATTTTATATCTGGAACTTTGTACCTTTTGACCACCTTCAACCGCACCCCAAACCCCACCTCCCAACCACCAATCTGTTTTTATGAGTTTGCTTTTTTTCTTTCCTCTAGGTTCCATGTGTAAGTGATATCACACAATATTTGCTTTTCTTCGTATTATTTGTTTCACTTAGCATGATGCCCTCAATGTCCCTGTGTTGTCACAAATGCAGGATTTTCTCCTTTTATATGGCTTAATAGTATTTCATTGTGCATGTATGCCACATTTTCTTTATCCTTCATCCACTGTATTGAGTGTTTTAAAAGATTATCTTAGTTAATCCTCGGAAGAAACTTTATGTAGGAACTGAGAGAAAAGAGAAGGGACACCGTTCAAAATTTTGGGAAACAAACGATTCTGCATTTTCACAATAAATGATGGTAAAAGCAGGGGAAAGAAGATAAAAAATCTCAGAAAGAAGAACAAGATGTGAAACCCAAGAAATTCAGAGGCCAATCTTCCAAAAATTGAGTGGAGCATCTCTTCTGAATGTCATGAATTATAGAAGGAAAAGTAGTTGAAGGTAGAAATATATCAAGATAAAAGTTAAATTGGAAGGGAAAGAAAATAATGGGGCTTTTCACATTCTCAAGTTAACTGGAGGTGATGGGGCTTTATGGCCCTACTTGAGATTTCTGAGTGTCAGGTAATGACCGATAATATCAATACTTAGAGGAAGCAACTTTGCAGAAACTGCCAGGCTTAATTATTTGTTATGTATTCAAGCTTGACATTTCAGAAGAGAAATTCCCCTTTGTAATTAAGAGTACAGGTTGAGATGGGAGGCAAAGGAAGACAATGAATGTTTTAGGGTAAGATTTGAATTGAGCAGGTATCTATGTCCTTTACAAAGCTGTCCTTGGCTACACAAAAAAACCACAAAAACTCTTCATCCACTCAGTTCTTTTATGAAGGAAGCCTTCTTAGCTCTGTTGCAATTTGATGTCCTGACCACTCAGTAGTTTTATAAGCATCTTGAGGGCAGAGACACTATATAATGTTACACAATTCATATTATGATTACTTTGTAATTTCTTTTAAGGTCTAGAAGTAGGGTCAAGGGTTAAGCCTTCCAGTAAACGATAAGAGTTTGAACTTGAACACTATAATCTTGCTGACACTTTGTACTCCTTGGAAGGGCCCTGTGGAAGGAGACCAGAGAGAGAATTTCTGTTGGCCATGTCAGCCTCCAATATCACCTCAACTCATCCAGCAGTCTTCCTGTTGATGGGGATCCCAGGCCTGGAGCACCTACATGTCTGGATCTCCATTCCATTCTGCTCAGCCTATACACTGGCCCTGCTTGGCAACTGCACCCTCTTCTTCATCATTCAGGCTGATGCAGCCCTCCACGAGCCCATGTACCTCTTTTTGGCCATGCTGGCAGCCATTGATCTGGTCCTTTCTTCTACAACACTTCCCAAAATGCTGGGCATCTTTTGGTTCCGGGATCGAGAGATCAACTTCTATGCCTGTCTGGTCCAGATGTTCTTTCTCCACTCCTTCTCCATCATGGAGTCGGCAGTGCTGCTGGCCATGGCCTTTGACCGCTATGTGGCCATCTGCAAGCCACTGCACTACGGCACCATCCTCACCAGGCCACTCATCACCAAGATAGCCTTGGCTGCTGTGACTCGGGCTGTGACGCTAATGACTCCACTCCCCTTTCTGCTCAGACGCTTCCACTACTGTACCCTCTTCTTCATCATTCAGGCTGATGCAGCCCTCCACGAGCCCATGTACCTCTTTTTGGCCATGCTGGCAGCCATTGATCTGGTCCTTTCTTCTACAACACTTCCCAAAATGCTGGGCATCTTTTGGTTCCGGGATCGAGAGATCAACTTCTATGCCTGTCTGGTCCAGATGTTCTTTCTCCACTCCTTCTCCATCATGGAGTCGGCAGTGCTGCTGGCCATGGCCTTTGACCGCTATGTGGCCATCTGCAAGCCACTGCACTACGGCACCATCCTCACCAGGCCACTCATCACCAAGATAGCCTTGGCTGCTGTGACTCGGGCTGTGACGCTAATGACTCCACTCCCCTTTCTGCTCAGACGCTTCCACTACTGCCGAGGTCCAGTGATTGCCCACTGCTACTGTGAGCACATGGCCGTGGTAAGGCTGGCCTGTGGGGACACTCGCTTCAACAACATCTATGGCATTGCTGTGGCCATGTTCATAGTAGTGTTGGACCTGCTCTTTGTTACCTTGTCTTACATCTTCATCCTCTGGGCAGTTCTACAGCTTGCCTCTCAGGAGGCCCGCTACAAGGCCTTTGGGACCTGTGTGTCCCACCTGGGTGCTATTTTAGCCTTTTACACACCTGTTGTCATCTCCTCAGTCATGCACCGGGTAGCTCGCCAGGCGGCTCCACATGTGCACATCCTCCTTGCCAATTTCTATCTGCTCTTCCCACCCATGGTCAATCCCATCATCTATGGGGTCAGACCAAGCAGATTCGTGAACGAGTCTTAGGACTGTTCCTGAGAAAGGATGTGTAAGTGACAGTGAGGTGCTGGCAGAGATAGGATGGGACAGGCAGAAAACTGAATAGGGGTGAGGGAATGAGAGAATGAGGAACATAGAGGGTTACCAGACTTCTGTGTTCAGTTCTTTCCTGGTGAAATGAAAAATGAACTGATGTCCTAAAACTTGGAGTCACCAGTCTGATTGAGGACTCAAGGTTCTTTGTATTCTGGTAGCCTCTGGACTCAAACTGCTAACTTAGAGAAGACAGCAAAGACTCCACTTTTCTATCAGAGGCAAAGGTTTGACCCATCCTTCTCCCCAACATCATCTAATAACACAGAGATGCTTCTGAGGTAATTTACTAAGTGGATTTGGTGAATTAATCCAGTCCAGACTTAGATATGGATCAACATTTCATCCTTTAGTCTGACAGCTTATGCTCCATCTCTGCTTAAATATTGGATTGGCCAAAAGGTTCATTTCATTTTTCCCCCCATAAGATGGCTCTAATAGTGTTTAGTTGTCTTTCAGTTCTTTTGAAACAGTTTTGTTAGATTGTACAGAGACAGCTGTCATATAAGCATGCATTAAGAAAACTTGTGGCTACAAAAGTAATTTTAATGTTGAAGATGAAAATAACATTTTTGGCATATTATGCTTTATTTCATGCGAAGAGTTGACTCATTGGAAAAGACTCTGATGCTGGGAGGGATTGGGGGCAGGAGGAGAAGTGGATGACCGAGGATGAGATGGCTGGATGGCGTCACTGACTCCATGGGCGTGAGTCTGGGTGAACTCCAGGAGTTGGTGATGGACAGGGAGGCCTGGTGTGCTGCGATTCATGGGGTCGCAAAGAGTCGGACACGACTGAGCGACTGAACTGAACTGAACTGATGCTTTATTTCAAAAAAGGTAAAAACACAACTGAAATGCAGAAAGGAATTTTGTGAGTGTATGGATAAGGTGCTATGACTGATCAGATGTCTAAAAGTGGTTTACAATTTTCATGTTCCATGTTCTTGTAGAGTAGTTGATGTTGATAGCAATCAAGTTGAGACATGAAGAACAATCAACATTATACCATACAGGAGATAGCCAACATACTCAAAATAATGCATATTAAGTGTTAAGAATCACTTATACCAGCTTTTATGTTCATCATTTTGTTTGGATTCCACAGAAGTTGAGTGAAAAAAACCTTCTTGACTATATTTCCTCATGCAATTCTCTACTTAAACAAGGTGAAAACATTCCATTTTTTAAATGAATTGTGGTGGGTAATGAAATATGAATATTTGTACAATAATATGCAGTGGAAGAGATAATGAGGCAACTGAAATGAACCACCACCAACCACATCAAAGGCCAGACTTAATCCAAAGATGTTACGTATATAATGAGATTAAAATAGAGTCCTCTATTATGAGCTCCTTTCAGAAAACCAAGCGATTAATTCCAACAAGCACTGCTGCCAATTAGACCAAGTGAAAGCAGCACTCAGTGAAAAGCTTCCAGAATTAATCAACAGAAAACCCATAATCTTCTATCAGGTTAACACAAGACCAAATATTTCTTCAACCAGGCAAAAACTGTTACAGCTTGGCTGGGAAGTTCTGATTCATCTGTCACATTCACCAGACATTGCACCTTTGTGTGTCCATTTATTTCCATCTTTACAAAATTCTCTTCATAGAAAAAATTTCAATTCCCTAGAAGACTATAAAAGAGACATTGAACAGTTCTTTGTTCTAAATGATAGTTTTTGGAAGATGGAATTATCAAGTTGCCTGAAAAAATGGCAGTGAGTGGAGCAAAACAGTGACTACGTTGTTCAATAATGTTCTTGGTAAAAATGAAAACTGTGTCCTATTCTTACTTTAAAACCTAAGGAACTTCTTGGCCAACCTGATACTGCCAGTTTGGGGGAGCTCATGATCTTCCAAGGCTATAGGTTCCTATATAGACAGCTTTGCTTATTAAGATTTATTTCTTCAAATACATCAGTTTTTGCCTTCTTTGATTCTTTTGGGCTCTACATCCCAATGGGCAACCCCTCTCATTAAATACTTTTACTAAGACAAGTCTTTCTGACATTTCTTTGCATTCATATAACTCTTATTTTCACACAGATATATCTTACATTTTCACCAAGAATATGACTTCCTCTTTTTTATGAGTCCATTCACAAAATGTTGAGTGCCAAATCTATGCTCAGTTCAGTTCAGTTCAGTCGCTCAGTCGTGTCCGACTCTTTGCGACCCCATGAATCGCAGTATGCCAGGCCTCCCTGTCCATCACCAACTCCCGGAGTTCACTCAGACTCACGTCCATTGAGTCTGTGATGCCATCCAGCCATCTCATCCTCGGTCGTCCCTTTCTCCTCCTGCCCCCAATCCCTCCCAGCATCAGGGTCTTTTCCAATGAGTCAACTCTTCGCATAAGGTGCCCAAAGTACTGGAGCTTCAGTTTTAGCATCATTCCTTCCAAAGAAATCCCAGGGTTGATCTCCTTCAGAATGGACTGGTTGGATCTCCTTGCAGTCCAAGGGACTCTCAAGAGTCTTCTCCAACACCACAGTTCAAAAGCATCAATTCTTCTGCGCTCAGCCTTCTTCACAGTCCAACTCTCACATCCATACATGACCACAGGAAAAACCATAGCCTTGACTAGACGGACCTTAGTCGGCAAAGTAATGTCTCTGCTTTTGAATATACTATCTAGGTTGGTCATAACTTTTCTTCCAAGGAGTAAGCGCCTTTTAATTTCATGGCTGCAGTCACCATCTGCAGTGATTTTGGAGCCCAAAAAAACAAAGTCTGACACTGTTTCTACTGTTTCCCCATCTATTTCCCATGAAGTGATGGGGCCAGATGCCATGATCTTCGTTTTCTGAATGTTGAGCTTTAAGCCAACTTTTCCACTCTCCTCTTTCACTTTCAACAAGAGGCTTTTTAGCTCCTCCTCACTTTCTGCCATAAGGGTGGTGTCATCTGCATATCTGAGATTATTGATATTTCTCCCAGCAATCTTGATTCCAGCTTGTTTTCTTCCAGTCCAGTGTTTCTCATGATGTACTCTGCATATAAGTTAAATAAGCAGGGTGACAATATACAGCCTTGACGTACTCCTTTTCCTATTTGGAACCAGTCTGTTGTTCCATGTCTATGCTAGGGGCTGGGAATACATGGATTGCTATGATAGGGATGCTAGACTTCTATGTCCTGAGACAAGGAAATGTTAAGTTCAATAGGTGGTGCTCTGTAAAGTCCCCATCACAGGCCCAGTATCATGGAATAAATAGGTAGGCAAAGCAGATGGAAATGGGTGTATGGACCTGTTTTTGATACAATACAAATTTATATAGTAAAGAATTCCTTAATATTAATCCTGACAACTAGCATTTGTGTGGTCACACAAGCCCTTATTTACAATCTTTCACATATGCTTTCTTCTACATTTATCTCCTTTGATATCTACATTTGACTCCTTTGTTTCCTCAGACTGTTTAGAAATTATATATATCTGTCTCTAGTTCTGTCTATATTTCTACGTATCTGTCTATTCATATTATTAACTTTGAAAGAGAATGTCTAAGCCCATGTCAGATAGTTGGAAATGGCCACAGAGAAAGAGTGTAGCTAGAGACCAGAGACTTATTTATGATCATTTCCCACTTCTGCTCCTATGGTTTCCTCTGACATGCGCACACACACACACACACACACACACACACAGAAATGATGTTCTACCTTTAGTTCAAACTTTTTGCTTGTTTCTTTTGAACACGGTTGGGTGGAAAACCTAAAAATAACAGTAAATACTAATGACACAAACATAGACTGTATTACATGGTAATGTAATTCATATACTGTTAGACTTCTAGGTGGGGCTCAATTCACCCTCTGTAGGAGGTTATGAGTGTCACCTGAGCGATAAGGTCATTCTTCCATAAAACATAGGGACAAATAAGATCTTACAGCCTGGAAATACTTATTTAATCTATTATTCAATTTACTATATAACAATGACAAACATTTATTTTCCAAAATGTCAGTTCAGTTCAGTACTCAGTTGTGTCCACCTCTTTGTGACCCCATGGACTGCAGCACACCAGGCTTCCCTGTCCATCACCAACTCCTGGAGCTTGCTCAAACTCATGTACATCAAGTCGGTGATGCCATCCAGGCATCTCATCCTCTGTCGTCCCCTTCTCCTGCCTTCAATCTTTCCCAGCATCAGGGTCTTTTCCAGTGAATCAGTTTTTCCCATCAGGTGGCTAAAGTATTGGAATTTCAGCTTCAGCATCAGTCCTTCCAATGAATATTCAGGACTGATCTCCTTTAGGATGGACTGGTTGGATCTCCTTGCAGTTCAAGGGACTCTCAAGAGTCTTCTCTGACATCACAGTTCAAGAACATCAATCCTTCGGCACTTATTTTTCTTTATAGTCCAACTCTCACATCCATACATGACTACTGGAAAAACCATAGCCTTGACTAGACTGTTGGCAAAGTACTGTCTCTGCTCTTTAATATGCTGTCTAGTTTTGTCATAGAGAAGGAGATGGCAGCTCACTCCAGTCTTGCCTGGAGAATCTCATGGACAGAGGAGCCTGGTGGCTACCGTCCATGGGGTCGCAAGAGTCAGACACGACTGAGTGACTAAACCACCACCTAGGTTGGTCATAGCTTTTCTTCCAAGGAGCAAGCATCTTCAATTTCATGGCTGCAGTCACCATCTGAAGTGATTTTGGAGCCCAAGAAAATAAAGGCTCTCACTGTTTCCATTGTTTCCCCATCTATTTGCCATGACGTGATGGGACCAGATGCATGATCTTAGTTTCCTGAATGTTGAGTTTTAAGCCAACTTTTTCACTCTCCTCTTTCACTTTCATCAAGAGGCTCTTTAGTTCTTCTTTGCTTTCTGCCATAAGGGTGGTGTCATCTGCATATCAAGGTTATTGATATTTCTCCTGGCAATCTTTATTTCAGCTTGTGCTTCATCCAGTCTGATATTTCACATGATGTACTCTGCATATGAGTTAAATAAGCAGGGTGACAATATACAGCTTTGACGTACTCCTTTCCAATTCAGACCCAGTCTGTTGTTCCATGTCCAATTCTAACTGTTCCTTCTTGATCTGCATACAGATTTCTCAGGAGGCAGGTCAGATGGCCTGGTATTCCCATCTCTTTCAGAATTTTCCACAGTTTGTTGTGATCCACACAGTCAAAGGCTTTGGCATAGTCAATAAAGCAGAAGTAGATGCTTTTCTGGAACTCTCTTGCTTTTTCATTGATCCAACAGATGTTGGCAATTTGATGTTTCAGAATGGACTGTGGAACAAAACAGATACACACAAAAATCTCAGTGGCATACAACATAAAATGTATGTTGTACATACAAAAAAATGTATGTTTAATGTATCTGGAGACTGGCTGAGATGACTTCTGACCTCAACTGGATTTGTTTATACATCTGCAGATCTGCTGGGAATCTGATGCAAGCTGGGTTTGGTTGTGAGGCTCTGCTTCAGGTGAATCAAGCAGCTATGCCCCACCTTGGGGAATGGTGCCATAGTGGGTACTTGGTGTTAGTCTCTGGTACTGGCAGACTGGGCACTCAGCAATGAACATGGCCAGATTGGCCTTAGTGATTCCCTATTATTGGCTTCATATATAGCCTCCATCCCTGCCACTGTGGCCACTTTGTTCATGACTCCATTGGGCAATGACAGAGATGGCTTGGGGAAAAGGCTAATTAATATCTATAGAATAGGTCATCCTATCCATCTGACTTTTAAGTCCTTGTCTGCTGAGGTCATCCTTTGAGCATTTACATGGGACACATCATTTTTCATCCTTTCAGAGATGTCTCTCATTTTCCCTAATGTTTCATTACCAGTTTTAACCATGTTCCTTCCAAGTCTCTGACTATCCAGCCAAACCCCATAATCAGTAAATAATTGTGCCCCTGGCTGCTTCTCCTTCCAAGAAAAGTAAACAACTAGTTGTGCTGATGAAAGTTCTGCCAACAGGGAGATTTTTCTTCAGCACTTTCCTTCAGGGATGTCCCAGGAAGGGACAGTCCATTTTCAGGTAGTACCTGTTATTGTACAGAACCTTCTATAAACTAGGCCCAAGTCTTAGTTTCCTCTATAAACTCCTTGTGAGGTCATAGCTGCAGGCATGGAGAAGCTGTAGTAGGAGGGCGGACCATGGGCATTGGGGCCACTTTATGTAAGTTGTGCCTCCATGACATGCTTGGGCTTGTTTACACGTATAACACTTCTATTTGATGCAGTCCTGCTATTCATGCTCCACTTAATGGCTTGGTGAGTTAGATAAAGCCCAGGTCAGGAAGGGAAGCTCCAGTCACACGGTCACTTGATGGCCCATGCTCAAGCATTCAGCCTCTACCAAGGCCCAGTAGTAGCCCAAGAGCTATTTCTTAAATGGAGAGTAGTCATCCAGAAAAGAGGGCAGGGCTTTACTCTAAAACTCTACCTGTCTCTACTGCAGTTCACCTATGCTGCTGCTGCTGCTAAGTCACTTCAGTCCTGTCTGACTCTGCGTGACCCCTTAGATGGCAGCCCACCAGGCTTCCCCGCCCCTGGGATTCTCCAGGCAAGAACACTGGAGTGGATTGCCATTTCCTTCTCCAACACATGAAAGTAAAAAGTGAAAGTGAAGTCGCTCAGTCGTATCTGACTCTTAGCAACCCCAAGGACTGCAGCCCACCAGGCTCCTCTGCCCATGGGATTTTCCAGGCAAGAGTACTAGAGTGGGGTGCCATTGCCTTCTCCAGCAGTTCACCTATAGGGGTCTGCCAAAGGCTCCAGTCAGCATGCCTATCTGCCACTGATACTTCAAGCATCATTGGACTTGCTGGATCATATGGCCCAGATGGCAAGGCAGTTTGTACAATAGCCTGAACCTGCTGTATATTCTATTTCTGGGCCCAAGTCAAAACTAGAAGCTTTAGGGGGTCATTCAGTAAGTGGGCCAGGGTAATACATCCAAGTCAGGAACATGATGCCTCTTAAACCCAAAGCTGCCCATGAGCTGTTTCTTCCCACCTTTTTTATAGGAGAGAACAGATGCACCATCTTATCCTTCACCATACCTTCACTTAGAAGGGATATCTCAATATCCTTCATACCACCAGACCCTTAAGTTTTCTTGAAGTGAAAGGACTCTGAATGTAATAGATACTTTATATTTTAGAATGGTTTTAGGCTCACAGCAGAAATGAGAAGAGTGTACAAACTTCTTATATACTCTCTGCCTTCATCACCCATATCTCCAACCAGAGGAACACATTTGTTACAGTGGAACTACATAGATGCATCATAACCAAAGACCATGGTGTACATTAGAGTTCTCTTGGTGTTGTATGGATTTGAACAAATATATGTATGTATGTATACAAATATATGTATCCTCTATTATAGCATCATAGTATCATATAGGGTATTTTCATTCCCCTCACATCACTCTGTGCTATCTACTCATCTTTCCCTATGCCTTACCCCTGCAACCCCTGATCTTTTGAAAAGGCATTGTTTGCCTTTTCCAGAATGTCACATAGGTTGAATCATATGGTATGTTGCCTTTCCAGATTGACTTTTCACTTAGAGGAAACGAATGCATATTACTATGTCTTTAATTTTTAAATTGACATATAATTGTGTACCTAAAAATAATACAATTTTATAAGTTTGATATGTATATATTGTTAGATGATTATCACATAAGTTAATATCCATCACCCTACAGCTACAATCTTTTCTCTTGCAATAACTGTTAAGATTTATTCTTAGCACATTTCAATATACAGTAGTTAAATATAATCACCAGGCTATATATCACATCACCGGGATTTACTTAACTATTGGAAATTTGTACCATTTTTTTAATATGCCATTTTCACACACTTCACCTATCCCCTAGCCTCAGGCAGCCACCTATTTCTTCTCTATGAATTCAGATTTTTTTAAGATTCCATTTGTAAATGATATTATACAGTATTTGTCTTTATATGACTTATTTCACATAGCATAATGCCCACAGGTTTCATCCACATTGTTGCAAATATTAGAATTTCCTTTTTATGGCTGTACAATATTCTATATACCATATTTTCTTTCTTGACTATCAATGGCCACTTACCTCTTGGTGATTGTAAATAATGCTGCAATAAATATGGGAGTACAAATACCCTAGAGAGAGAGATTGTTTCCTTCAGATAAATACTCAGAAATAGTATTGCTGGATCACATAATAGTTCTACTTTTAGCAGAACCTCCATACCATTTTCTATAGTGCCTGCACCAATTTATATTCCCACCACAGTACACAAGTGTTTATACCCTTGTTGACATCTTCACCAACACTTGTACTTTGTCTCTTTGGTAATAGCCATACTAACAGGTATAAAAGGACATCTCTTTGTGGTTTTGTTTCCCTGATTTGTAGGGATATTGAGCATCTTTCATATTCCTGTTGCCCATCTGTCTGTCTTCTTTGGAAAATGTCTATTCCGAGCCTCCATAATTCTTAAATTGGATTGTTTTCTTCTGTCATGAGTTTTTCATATATTTTAGATATTAACTCCTTATTACAGATATGATTTGTGAATATTTTCTCCTATTTTGTATGTTGTATTTTCATTTTATTAAGATTATACAGAAACTTTTAATTTTTTTTACAATTTTAATGCTTTTTGTTTTAATTAGTATATAGCAGATGAACAATATTGTGATAGTTTCAGGTGCACAGCAGAAGCCACTCAGTCATACACATACATGTATTCATTCTCCCTCAAATTCCTCTTTTATCCAGGCTGCCACATAACATTGTGCAGAGTTCCATGTGTTATACTGTAGGTCCTTATTGACTATTGATTTTAAATACAGCAGTGTGGTGTACACCCGTGGTGGATTCATGTTGATGTATGGTAAAACCAATACAATATTGTAAAGTAAAAAATAAAATAAATACAGCAGTGTGTACTTGTCAATCTCCAACTCTCTAACCATCCCTTACCCTAACCCTTCCCCCCAGTAAACATAAATTCATTCTCTGAGTCTGTTAACATTTTGTAAATAAGTTCATTTGCATCATTTTTCTAGATTACACATATAAGGGATGTTACATGATGTTTGTCTCTGTCTACTTCCTTCACTCAGTATGACAATCTCTGTCCATCTATGTTGCTACAAATGGCACTTTATTTCCTTATTTTTAATGGCTGAATAATATTCCATTTGGTATGCGTACCACATCTTTGTCCATTCTACTGTTGACGGACATAATAGGTTGCTTCTATGTCTTAGCTATTGTAAACAGTGTTGCAATAAACATTGGGTGTATGTATCCCTTTGAACATGCTTTCTCCAAATATATGCCCAGGAGTGGGATTGCAGGGTCATAAGGGAGTTCTATTTTCAGTTTTTTAAGGAACCTCCATACTGTTCTCCATAGTGGTTATACCAGTTTGCATTCCCACCAATAGTGTAAGAGGCTCCCCTTTTCTCCACACCACTCCAGAATTTATTGCTTGTGCATTTTTAAAAAAAATTTATTTGTTTTTGGTTACAAATGGTCTTTGTTGCTCTGTTCAGACTTTCTCTAGTTACAGAGAGCGGGGGCCATTCTTTGTTGTGGTGCACAGGGTTTTCATTGCTGTGGCTTCTCTTGTTGCATAGCACAAGCTCTGGACACACAGGCTTCAGTAGTTGCAGCACACAGACTCAGTAGCTGTGGCACATGTGCTTTAGCTGCTCCACGGCAAATCTCTTGGGACCAAAGATTGGACCCACGTCCCCTGCATTGACAGGTGAATTGTTATTTACTGTACCACAAGTAAAGTCCTGTGCAGTTTTTGATGATAGCCATTTTGACTGATGTGAGGTGATATTTCATTGTAGTTTTGATTTGCAATGCTCTAAAAATTACCAGTTTTGAGCATCTTTTCATGTGCTTCTTGACCATCTGCATGTCTTTTTGAAGAAATGTCTATTTAGGTCTTCTGCAGATTTTTTATTGATTTGTTTTGATGATATTAAGTCTCATGGCTATATATTTTGGAGACTTCTCCTTTGCTGGGCACATCATTTGCAAATATTTTCTTCCAATCTGTTGGTTCTCTATTTGTTTTGCTTATGGTTTCCTTTGGTGTTCAAAAGCTTTTGACTTAATTAGCTCCTATTTGTTTATATTTCTACTTCCATTATGCTGTCAGAGGGACTGAAAAAGATATTGCTGCAATTTATGCCAGAGTGTTTTGCCTGATTTCCACTAGGAGCTTTGTAGTATTCAGTTTCACATTCAGGTTTTAACCCATTTTGAGCTTATTTTTTGTGTATGATGTTAAAGAATGATTTAACTCCATTTTTTCACATGTAGCTGTCCAGTTTACCCAGGACCATTTGTTGAAGAGAGTCTTTCCACCATTTTATAGTCATGCTACCTTTGTCAAAGATTAATTGACCATAAGTGTGTGGGTTTGATTTTTGGCTTTCATTCCTCTTCCATTGATCTATAGTTCTATTTTTATCCCAGTACTATACTATTTTGATGACTATAGCTTTGTATTATAATCAGAAGTTCAGTTCAGTCGCTCAGTCGTGTCTGACTCTTTGTAACCCCATGAATCGCAGCATGCCAGGCCTCCCTGTCCATCACCATCTCCCAGAGTTCACCCAGACTCACATGCATCGAGTCAGTGATGCCATCCAGCCATCTCATCCTCTGTCGTCCCCTTCTACTCCTGCCCCCAATCCCTCCCAGCATCAGAGTCTTTTCCAATGAGTCAGTTCTTTGCATCAGGTGGCCAAAGTACTGGAGCTTCAGCTTTAGCATCATTCCTTCCAAAGAAATCCCAGGGTTGATCTCCTCCAGAATGGACTGGTTGGATCTCCTTGCAGTCCAAGGGACTCACAAGAGTCTTCAACACCACAGTTCAAAAGCATCAATTCTTTGGCGCTCAGCTTTCTTCACAGTGCAACTCTCACATCCATACATGACCCCTGGAAAAACCATAGCCTTGACTAGAAGGACCTTAGTCAGCAAAGTAATGTCTCTGCTTTTGAATATGCTATCCAGGTTGGGCATAACTTACCTTCCAAGAAGTAAATGTCTTTTAATTTCATGGCTGCAGTCACCATCTGCAGTGATTTTGGAACCCCCAAAATAAAGTCTGACACTGTTTCCACTGTTTCTCCATCTATTTGCCATGAAGTGATGGGACCAGATGCCATAATCTTAGTTTTACGAATATTGAGCTTTAAGCCAACTCTTTCACTCTCCACTTTCACTTTCATCAAGAGGCTTTTTAGCTCCTCTTCACTTTCTGCCATAAGGGTGGTGTCATCTGCATATCTGAGGTTATTGATATTTCTCCCAGCAATCTTGATTCCAGCTTGTGCTTCTTCCAGCCCAGCATTTATCATGATGTACTCCGCATAGAAGTTAAATAAGCAGGGTGACAATATATAGCCTTGATGTACTCCTTTTCCTATTTGGAACCAGTCTGTTGTTCCATGTCCAGTTCTAACTGTTGCTTCCTGACCTGCATATATGTTTCTCAAGAGGCAGGTCAGGTGGTCTGGTATTCCTATCTCTTTCAGAATTTTCCACAGTTTATTGTCATCCACACAATCAAAGGCTTTGGCATGTCAGTAAAGCAGAAATAGATGTTTTCTGAAACTCTCTTGCTTTTTCCATGATCCAGCGGATGTTGGCAATTTGATTTCTGGTTCATCTGCCTTTTCTAAAACCAGCTTGAACATCTGGAAGTTCACTCTTCGTGTATTGCTGAAGCCTGGCTTGGAGAATTTTGAGCATTACTTTCCTAGTGTGTGAGATAAGTGCAATTGTGCAGTAGTTTGAGCATTCTTTGGCATTGCCTTTCTTTGGAAGTGGAATGAAAACTGACCTTTTCCAGTCCTGTGGCCACTACTGAGTTTTCCAAATGTGCTGGCATATTGAGTGTAGCACTTTCACAGCATCATCTTTCAGGATTTGAAACAGCTCAACTGGAATTCCATCACCTCCACTAGCTTTGTTCATAGTGATGCTTCCTAAGGCCCACTTGACTTCGCATTCCAGGATGTCTGGCTCTAGGTGAGTGATCACACCATTGTGATTATCTTGGTCATGAGGATCTTTTTTTACAGTTCTTCTGTGTATTCTTGCCACCTCTTCTTAATATCTTCTGCTTCTGTTAGGTCCAGACGATTTCTGTCCTTTATCGAGCCCATCTTTGCATGAAATATTCCCTTAGTATCTCTAATTATCTTGAAGAGATCTCTAGTCTTTCCCATTCTGTTGTTTTCCTCTATTTCTTTGCATTGATGGCTGAAGAAGACTTTCTTTTCTCTTCTTGCTGTTCTTTGGAACTCTGCATTCAGATGCTTATATCTTTCCTTTTCTCCTTTGCTTTTTGCTTCTCTTTACAGCTATTTGTAAGGCCTCCCCAGACAGCCATTTTGCTTTTTTGCATTTCTTTTCCATGGGGATGGTCTTGATCCCTGTCTCTTGTACAATGTCATGAACCTCAGTCCATAGTTCATCAGGCACTCTATCAGATATAGTCCCTTAAATCTATTTCTCACTTCCACTGTAGAATCATAAGGGATTTGATTTAGGTCATACCTGAATGGTCTAGTGGTTTTACCTACTTTCTTCAATGTAAGTCTGAATTTGGCAATAAGGAGCTCATGATCTGAGCCACAGTCAGCTCCTGGACTTGTTTTTGTTGACTGTATAGAGCTTCTCCATTTTTGGCTGCAAAGAATAGAATCAATCTGATTTCAGTGTTGACCATCTGGTGATGTCCATGTGTAGAGTCTTCTCTTGTGTTGTTGGAAGAGGGTGTTTGCTATGACCAGTGCATTTTCTTGGCAAAACTCTGTTAGTCTTTGCCCTGCTTCATTCTGTATTCCAAGGCAAAATTTGCCTGTTACTCTATTAGTCTTTGCCCTGCTCCATTCTGTATTCCAAGGCCAAATTTGCCTGTTACTCTAGGTGTTTCTTGACATCCTACTTTTGCATTCCAGTCCCCTATAATGAAAAGGACATCTTTTGGGGGTATTAGTTCTAGAAGGTCTTGTAGGTAGAACCGTTCTACCATTCATAGAACCGTTCAACTTCAGTTTCTTCAGCATTACTGGTAGGGGCATAGACTTGGATTACTCTGATATTGAATGATTTGCCTGGAGACGAACAGAGATCATTCTGTCATTTTTGAGGTTACATCCAAGTACTGCATTTCAGACTCTTTTGTTGACCATGATGGCTACTCCATTTCTTCTAAGGGATTCCTGTCTGCAATAGTATATATAATGGTCATCTGAGTTAAATTCACCCATTCCAGTCCATTTTAGGTCATTGATTCTTAGAATGTCAACGTTCAATCTTGTCATCTCTTATTTGACCACTTCCAATTTGCCTTGATTCATGGACCTAAAATTCCAGGTTCCTATGCAATATTGCTCTTTACAGCATTGGCTCTTGTTTCTGTCATCAGTCACATCCACAACTGGATATTGTTTTTGCTCTGGCTCCATCCCTTCCTTCTTTTTGGAATTATTTCTCCACTGATCTCCAGTAGCATATTGGGCAACTACTGGTCTGGGGAGTTCATCTTTCAGTGTCCTGTCTTTTTGCTTTTTCATACTGGTCATGGGGTTCTCAAGGCAAGAATACTGAAGTGGTTTGCATTTCCCTTCTCCAGTGGACCACATTCTATCAGACCTCTCCACCATGACCCATCCATCTTGGGTGGCTCCACACAGCATGGTTTAGTTTCATTGAGTTAGACAAGGCTTTGGTCCATGTGATCAGATTGGCTAGTTGTCTGTCACTGTGGTTTCTGTCTGTCTGCCCTCATTTGCCATCTCTCGGTACCTACCATCTTACTTGGGTTTCTCTTACCTTGGATATGGGATATCTCTTCACGGCTGCTCTAGCAAAGCACAGCTGCTGTTCCTTACCTTGGACATGGGGTAGTGCCTCTCAGCCGCCGCCCCTCTTTGGACAAAAGAATCAAAAATGCAGTACTTGGATGCATCTCAAGAACAACAGAATGATCTCTGTTCGTGTCCAAGGTAAACCATTCAATATCATGATAATCCAAGTCTATGCCCTGACCGATAATGCTGAAGAAGCTGAAGTTGTACGGTTCTATAAAGACTTAAAAGACCTTTTAGAACTAACACCCCAAAAAGATGTCCTTTTATTATAGGGGACTGGAATACAAAAGTAGGAAGTCAAGAAACACCTGGAGTAACAGGCAAATTTCAGAGAAGACAATGGCACCCCACTCCAGTACTCTTGCCTGGAAAGTCCCATGGATGGAGGAGCCTTCTGGGCTGCAGTCCATGGAGTCTCTAGGAGTCGAACACGACTGAGGGACTTTACTTTCACTTTTCACTTTCACGTATTGGAGAAGGAAATGGCAACCCACTCCAGTGTTCTTGCCTGGAGAATCCCAGGGACGGGGGAGCCTGGTGGACTGTCGTCTATGGGGTCGCGCAGAGTTGGACACGACTGAAGCAACTTAGCAGCAGCAACAGCAGCAACAGGCAAATTTGGCCTTGGAGTACAGAATGAAGTAGGGCAAAGGCTAATAGAATTCTGCCAAGAGAACGCACTGGTCATAGCAAACACCCTCTTCCAACAACACAAGAGAAAACTCTACACATGGACATCACCAGATGGTCAACACCAAAATCAGATTGATTATAGTCTTTGTAGCCAAAGATGGAAAAACTCTATAGAGTCAGCAAAAACAAGACTGGGGGCTGACTGTGGCTCAGATCATGAACTTCTTCTTGCCAAATTCATACTTAAATTGGAGAAAGTGGGGAAAACCACTAGACCATTCAGGTATAACTTAAATCAAATGCCTTATGATTCTACAGTGGAAGTGAGAAACAGACTTAAGGGACTAGATCTGATAGAGTGTCTGATGAACTATGGATAGAGATTCATGACATTGCACAGGAGACAGGGATCAAGACCATCCCCAAGAAAAAGAAATGCTGAAAACCAAAATGGCTGTCTGAGTAGGCATTACAATAGCTGTGAAAAAAAGAGAAGTGAAAAGCAAAGGAGAAAAGAAAAGATATAAGCATCTGAATGCAGAGTTCCAAAGAATAGCAAGGAGAGATAAGAAAGCCTTCCTCAGAGATCAATGCAAAGAAATAGAGGAAAACAATAGAATGGGAAAGACTCAAGATCTCTGCAAGAAAATTAGAATACCAAGGGAATATTTCATGCAAAGATTGGCTCAAAAAAGGACAGAATAGTATGGCCCTAACAGAAGCAGAAGATATTAAGAAGGGGTGGCAAGATTACACAGAAGAACTGTACAAAAAAGATCTTCATGACCCAGATAATCATGATGGTGTGATCACTCACCTAGAGCCAGACATCCTGGAATGTGAAGTCAAGTGGGCCTTAGGAAGCATCACTATGAACAAAGCTAGTGGAAGTGATGGAAATCCATTGAGCTACTTCTTTTTTTTTTTGCTGTGAAAGTGCTGCACTCAATATGCCAACAACTTTGGAAAACTCAGCAGTGGCCACAGGACTGGAAAAGGTCAGTTTTCATTCCAATTCCAAAGAAAGGCAATGGCAAAGAATGCTCAAACTGCTGCACAATTGCACTCATCTCACACGCTAGTAAAATAATGCTCAAAATTCTCCAAGCCAGACTTCAGCAATATGTGAACCATGAACTTCCAGACGTTCAAGATGGATTTAGAAAAGGCAGAGGAACTAGAGATCAAATTGCCAACATCTGCTAGAAAGTTGAAAAAGCAAGATAGTTTCATAAAAGCATCTATTTCTGCTTTATTGATTATGCCAAAGCATTTGACTGTGTGAATCAGCACAAACCATGGGAATACCAGACCACCTGACCTGCCTCTTGAGAAATCCATGTGTAGGTCAAGAAGCAACAGTTAGAACTGGACACGGAATAACAGACTGGTTCCAAATAGGAAAAGAAGTATGCCAAGACTGTGTATTGTCACCCTGCTTATTTACCTTATATGTACAGTACATCATGAGAAACGCTGGGCTGGATGAAGCACAAGCTGGAATCCAGACTGCTGGGAGAAATATCAATATCAGATATACAGATGACACCACCCTTATGGCAGAAAGCAGAGAAGAACTAATGGCCCTCTTGATGAAAGTGAAAGAAGAGAGTGAAAAAGTTGGCTTAAAACTCAACATTCAGAAAACTAAGATCATGGCATCTGGTCCCATCACTCCATGGCAAACAGATTGGAAACAGTGGCTGACTTTATTTTGGGGGGCTCTAAAATCACTGCAGATGGTGACTGCAGCCATGAACTTAAAAGATACTTACTCCTTGGAAGAAAAGTTATGACCAACCTAGACAGCATATTAAAAAGCAGAAACATTACTTTGTCAACAAACGTCCATCTAGTCAAGGCTATGGTTTTTCCAGTGGTCATGTAAGAATGTGAGAGTTGGATTATAAAGAAAGCTGGGCACTGAAAAATTGATGCTTTTGAACTGTATTTTGGAGAAGACTGTTGAGAGTCCCTTGGACTGCAAAGAGATCCAACCAGTCCATCCTAAAGGAGACCAGTCCTGGGTGTTCATTGGAAGGACTGATGCTGAAGCGGAAACTCCAATACTTTGGCCACCTGATGTGAAGAGCTGACTCATTGGAAAAGACCCTGATGCTGGGTGGGATTGGGAGCAGGAGGAGAAGCGGATGACAGAGGATGAGATGGTTGGATGGCATCACCAACTCAATGGACATGGGTTTATGTAGACTCCAGGAGATGGTGATGGACAGGGAGGCCTGGCGTACTGCGGTTCATGGAGCTGCAAGAGTCAGACATGACTGAGCGACTGAACTGAAGTGAGTTCCTCTAAGGTTTCACAATCCATAGTGGAATCCCCTGGAAAAAGTTTAAGTGGCTGGTCAACCTATAGCTATAATCCAATGACAAAGAAATATGGCCTAAAAATATTGGATCTCTACTGCCACAAGGCAATGGTACCCCACTCCAATACTCTTGCCTGGAAAATCCCATGGACGGAGGAGCCTGGAAGGCTGCAGGCCATGGGATCGCTGAGGATCGGACATGACTGAGCAGTTTCACTTTCACTTTTCGCTTTCGTGCATTGGAGAAGAACATGGCAACCCACTCCAGTATTCTTGCCTGGAGAATCCCAGGGACGGGGAAGCCTGGTGGGCTGCCGTCTCTGGGGTCGCACAGAGTCGGACACGACTGAAGTGACTTAGCAGCAGCAGCACATTTCCACAGGATGGGAAAATGGACTGAAATTCCGTTATGTTCAAGACTTTTCTCCTATAATCAATAGCTGGGGGCTGATCAAATTAAGACCCTCCACTTCTCCAGAGGGACAATCCCTGCTGGGACAAATCTGCCCTTGTCATCAGAGTCAATTTGAGTGATATCTGGTCTAAATTTTGGCTATAAAACTATGATCAAAGAAAAATAAAAATGATTTTGACAGTATGGTCACCATATCCTTTAGACTCCAGAGAAAGCTTGAAGGAAAAATGATGTCTAGAATTCTTCAGTTTAGTCGCTCAGTTGTATCCAACTCTTTGCAACCCCATGGACTGCATCACACCAGGCCTCCCTGTCCATCACCAACTCCCAGAGTTTACTCAAACTCGTGTCCATTGAGTCAGTGATGCCATCCAATCATCACATCTTCTGTCATCCCCTCTGTCGTCCCCTTCTCCTCCCGCATTCAATCTTTCCCAACATCAGGGTCTTTTTCCAATGAGTAAGTTCTTTCCATCAAGTGACCAAAGTATTGGAGTTTCAGCTTCAGCATCAGTCCTTCCAGTGAATATTCAGGACTGATCTCCTTTAGAATGGACTGGTTGGATCTCCTTGCAGTCTAAGGGACTCTCAAGAGTCTTCTCCAACACAGTTCAAAAGCATCAATTCTTTGACACTCAGCTTTCTTTATAGTCCAGCTCTCACATCAATACAAGACTACTGAAAAAACCATAGCTTTGACTAGACAGCCATTTGTTGACAAAGTAATGTCTCTGCTTTTTAATATGGTGTCTAGGTTGGTCATAACTTTTCTCCCAAGGAATTCTTGCCCTGAGGAAATAACTCCTCCTATGCCTTGAGACTAGAGCTCTCTGGATCACTTATTTAGACCATCTATAATTCCTGAAAGGAAATGGCAACCCACTCCAGTGTTCTTTCCTTGGAGAATCCCAGGGACGGGGGAGGCTGGTGGGCTGCTGTCTATGGGGTCACACAGAGTCGGACATGACTGAAGAGACTAGCAGCAGCATAATTCCTGAAACAAAACAAAAAAAAAAAAAAATGAGGGGAGGCATGAAACACTTTTTAAAATTTTCTTATTCCAAATTTTATTTACAACTAGTGAATTTTATATTGTGATATCTGATTCATAACTAAGTTTGGAAAACAAAGCTGTGAGATCTCTTTTTGTGTCTATTTGAATTTATGTATGTCTCAGTATGTGTCTTTGTTTTTGGATAAATTGCTAATTGCTGAGATTACTTTGTAAATGAGTTCTAATCTAATTGGCCTAAGAAAAATAAGTGTTTACAAGTCAGACAATTCCAAATACAAGAGAAATTAACCTAAATGAATTTCAGATTCATGTGAACTCAGAAATATTCAGTATTAAATACCTGGTATTAATGTTTGTTTGATCTAACTAATATAGACATGTCTGAGAGTCATTAAGCAGAATATTTTCATTGTGTCTAGGTTTAATATGCATTAAATAATGTTATATCTGTTACAATTTTGTCAGCAAGGAAATTACCTCAATTGAAGAAACTTCTAAGAAAAATATGTAAATGAGATATGAACTTTTAGATAAACCCTATAAAGAATAATTATGCTTTAGGAATGTCTGTCTAAAATAGTGTCTCCAGATTGGAATAACTTGAATTTCTATAAGGTTGTGCTGTCCCTTGGACTGCAAGGAGATCCACCTAGTCCATTCTAAAGGAGATCAGTCCTGGGTGTTCTTTGGAAGGAAAGAACTAAAGCTGAAACTTCAGTACTTTGGCCACCTCATACGAAGAGTTGACTCATTGGAAAGACTGATACTGGGAGGGATTGGGGGCAAGAAGAGAAGGAGACAACAGAGGATGAGATGGCTGGATGGCCTCACTGACTCGATGGACGTGAGTTTGAGTGAACTCCAGGAGTTGGTGATGGACAGGGAGGCCTGGCATGCTGTGATTAATGGGGTTGCAAAGAGTCAGACATGACTGAGTTGACTGAACTGAACTGAACTGAAACTAAGTGATGAATGTGTATTGAATTGGCATTCCCAGGTGGCTCAGTGGTAAAGAATCTGCCTGCCAGTAAAAGAGACATGGGTTCAATCCCTGGGTCGGGAAGATCCCTTGGAGTAAGAAATGGCAACCCACTCCAGCATTCTTGCCTGGAGAATCCCATGAAGAGAGGAACCTGGCAGGCTACAGTCCATGGGGTCACAAAGAGTCAGACACGACTGAGTATGCACACATCTCATGTCATTTCCAAATATGATTCTGAAACATTCATTACTGAACACTAACTTCCTCTTAGAGAGAAACTAAAGAGATTTTGAACTATTAATGAATACATTTGGTGCCATCCTGAGATGTTCTGTATAAGAAAGCAAATGTTTTTAGAAATTATCACTGGTACTTATGCTCGCCAATCTATAGAGTGCTAATATAAAGATCAATTCTTGGTAACTTAAGGAAAGTAGGATATTTTCAGTAAAGAAGGTATAAGGAACAGAATTGCACTTTATGAGGGGTAAAGGAAGTAGGTCTGACCTATAAGTAGCTGTTTCAGGATGGGAGAACAAAGTAATGGGTACAGAAAGTGATTAGAAGGTCTGTAGAAAGTGGACCCTAAGAAAAGAGTTTTATGCATGATCAGGACTGTGGACCCTAAGAAAAGAGTTTTGTGCATGGTCAGGACTAAGTTTAAAATAAACTGAGTTGTTTAATTTAAAAGTAAACTGGTACAAAAATTTGATTTTGGCTTTCCTATCTGTTAAGAGGACACATGCTCTTCAGATGTTGAACTGCCTTTTGATAACAGATTTAAGTTTCTACATCTCTTAAAATGATCTGTTCTGAAACTCTTTATTGCTACTTTGGCTAAGTGAATAGCTATTGCTTCACAGTATCCTATAGTCCTATCTGACTGAATGTTCTAAACCTTTTTGATACTTGTTAACAAAACTTCCTAAATCATTCTAATGAATCACTTTTGATGTCTAGCTAATTTTAGGATGTTTCAGAGAGTCCCTGAAACATCCCAAAGAGAGACATTACACTAATTAGATCATTTTGTATGCAGAATTACATGGGAAGTATTGTCAAGTGAGTAATAAATCTTGGGTTATATTGTATGATAAATGTTACTAATATAGTTGTCCTATAAATTATATAGAGCTAAAATTCTGATATGTCTGGGTAAAATGTTATCAGTCATAATTCTAGTTGCTATCTTAAAATGTTGTCACAGCACTAACCAAGTTTTGCAAAAATGCTTCCTTTTCAAGGAAATTTATAGGAGGGACCTTGGGGTTGTAAATAGACTGAGCAACTGACACATAATGGAAAACCTGATAAATTCACAAAAGTTAACAAAAGGACTGAATGAACTGGTGAATATGCTTATAACTTCTTTGGTTTCTATCTGAAAAATTACTGGTTTGAAACTGTTTTCTAGGTGTAAGAAAAACCTTCCCCTCAAACTGACTATGACAGTAATTTGGCAAAAGTGTACTTTATAAACAAATTGAAACATTTATCTTTTCTATCTGTTCCCTTCAGAAATTAGAAACTCTTAGGTTTCAAGTAAGTTTATCAGATAAGTTAGGAGGGTTATCTCACTAACAGGAGTTCATGTACACTCATGGCTGATTCATGTCGATGTGTAGCAAAATGAATACAGTATTGTAAAGCAAAACACACTAAAAAATAAAAATTAGTTAAAGAAAAAAAATTAAAAAAAATAAAAAGATTGGTACTGAAAAAAAAAAAAAAGAAAAGAAATCTCAAGGAATTTTGAAGACCTTGAGAAGGGAGGTCTTCACCTAGATTTGTTAGGTGAAATCTGTGACAAGCCTTTGGCACGACTTTCCTAGCCCTGAGAGGTTTTATGTTAAAAGTTCAGTCTGAGGCTCTTTTTAGAAAAGTTTCAACAAAGCAAAAAAGTCTATGATCAATTATGGTTATATAACTCATCAGGCCAAGTTTACTGAGACCAGAACTATTTCGCAAACTAGTCTTAATTTGGTCGTAATGAGGGTAATTTTAGGGAGAAAATGTTTCAATGAATGTTGAGTCCCAGTTTATTAATGAGGTCTGTATCTACTGAGACTCATTTCCTGGATAGTTTTTTGATGTTATGCTATATTAAAGTAAAATTTAATTGAATTATTAAAGGACACTCTAAGTTTGTTTCTGAAGCTTTTCTCAGTAATCTATCTGTGGATGAAGATCAGATCTGCAACCAAGACTGGAGACAGACATAATTTAAGGGACTGTCTCCAAACTGGATGGATGGACCTTTCTATCAGGTCCTCTTAACTGGCTCATGCACAATGAAATTGAAGGGAAATTGACCCTTGAATTAACTCCCACTTCCAAAGGCCCCTACACTGGACTGTTCTATAGGGAGGACTGCTGACTTCATACACACCGTAAAACAATGCTCAAGCAAAGGAAACTGCACCACACTAGGGTAAGATGACGATGACATCAGAAGTAAACAGCTTGCCCCAGATGCTGTACTTGATTCATATCATTTATAATGTTTTCTTGACTTCTTAGAAAACATTTTATTTATATACAAAGGCCCATCATAGACATGATTCTATGCTAGTTTAAATCTCAATCCAATTGTTGGGTTGTGACCAATTACCTGTGTCTTGTACTCCTGGGTTGCCTTGATGGGGCAAGATCCCTCCCCTCCAGGGATCTGATTGGATGCTCCCTAGGAAATTTATTTTAGAAGAGAGTTCAGTCCTGTTTTGTCTACTCATGGTAATACTAGATGGTATCCTCTCACCTGGACAATTAATACCTGCTCTGACCTTGATCATAGATTTAAGTTTTCTCCTAGCTCAGAATGACAAGCGAAGTCTCAGTCAAAAACTCTAATCTCTTGTCTACTAAAAGGAAAACTCCCACAATTATGGGATGGATCTATCTGATTAACACTAGGCTATGGTCTTTTTAAGTTTAAAATTTCCTCTGTGTTGGCAACAATTAAATCATACTAAGAATGACCAATCGAGTCATATTAAGAACTAGGCTGGGTGCCATATGAACTATGCTGCCTATTACCCTTAGAGAGTGTAATTGGTATGGAACTCCGTGATTTGTAGTACTAATTTATGGCTTGGCTTCTACCAGGATGGATAGGAAGGTGTAGGAAGGCTGCACCTTCCTATGGGATTCCCATGAACTCAAGGTTATATACATAACAAATTAGAGGTAACTTGCGGCAATCTAACATTGATGTGAACCCAATGAGTCAAGACATCTGTATTCTGCTGGTATGTCCATTTATTTAGCAGCTATTTTCTTACGTGCCTTCAATGGGATTGGAGGATGTAATTTGCCATATAAAAGCCTAAACAACTTTCATAAGCTTTGAATGATAGAGTTCAATAGGCTAATAAACTGGTTACTGAGGTCTCTATGCTGAAGAAAGTGGTGCTACAAAACTGCACAGCCCTGGACATCCTTGCAGCATCTCAGGGAGGTACCTGTGCCATAATTCAAATTGAATACTGTGTTTTCATACCTGATGAATTCTTTAATAAATTTGATGTACCATATGAAAAATCAGATTTCTGCCTTAAGTGACCCATTCCCTAGTCTTGACGATCTTTTAAAAAACTGGTTTGGTGTGGGAGGCTCATGGCTGAAATATTTACTTATAATTCCACTAATGTTATTAGCCACATTATTTCTTATATTACCAAGTATGTGACTGAGCCTTCAACAAAAATAATGATAACTAGACTTGAAGCAGTTCATCAAATGTATAGCTCAATATGACCAATGATTGTAATAGTGTAACTCTAGATATGGGAACGGAGAAGGCAATGGCACCCCACTCCAGTACTCTTGCCTGGAAAATCCCATGGACAAAGGAGCCTGGTAGGCTGCAGTCCATGGGGTCACGAAGAGTCGGACACAACTGAGCAACTTCCCTTTCACTTTTCACTTTCATGCATTGGAGAAGGAAATGGCAACCCACTCCAGTGTTCTTGCCTGCAGAATCCCAGGGACGGGGGAGCCTGGTGGGCTGCCGTCTATGGGGTCACACAGAGTCAGACACGACTGAAGTGACTTAGTAGCAGCAGTAGATATGGGAAGATGCAACTAGAGGGATATTTTCCTGGACCACAACTAGAAGACAGGTGTCTAGAGATCTTTGACTATTAAGACTTAGACCACTCAATGTGCTACTACTGGACTATCAGCAAAACCTTCTCCAGAGATAGGAATCAGCCTTCACAGCAACGTGGGAAATGGTCATGAAATGCCTCCCAACGTATGGTCAAATTTGTAACCACAAGGGGGCCCTGTCAACTACAAATTGGCCTTGCCAAGAGCATTGCCAGCTATCAAACACCAAGAGCATTTGCAATCTGCCTCTGTGGAGACCGAACACTGTACTGTTCAGGGTAGAGTGGGCACTTTCTGCCCTAGAGAAGCTGATGGAACAGGCCTTTACTTAGATATTTTTAGGAACTAATTTCATGATCCCAATCCTTGCATCTCCTCATCTAGAAAATCACTAAATTTCTTCATGATGACATCAGCTCCTTGTAGCCAGCAGAAAACCTTTTGTAAAATGAGTGTTTAATTACACTGAACTCTCCCTTCACCAAAATGAGATATTGTTAAAGTCCCCCACTATTGCATTACTAATTCTCCCTTTACGTCTGTTAGCATATATGCACAGAACATAGGAGCAACTCTATATAAGGCAAATACTTAAAACTGTTTTTCTTTGTCTTGTTACATTCTTTATTTTAAAGCCTATTTTGTCTGAGTATTGCTACTTCAGCTGTCTTTTTTATTTTATTTTACATGGAATACATTTTTCCATCCCCTCACTTTCAGTATGTATGTGGCCCTAGAACTGAAGTGGGTCTCTTGTAGACAGCATACATGTTTATGGGTGGAGCTGAGGTCTTGTCCCTTTGGTGGGCAGGTCCCTGTCAGGATGTATTTAGTAAGATACTTTCCCTGCTGTCTCAGAGGTTAAAGTGTCTGCCTGGAATGTGGGAGACCCGGGTTCAATCCCTGGGTCAGGAAGATCCCCTGGAGAAGGAAATGGCATACTCTTGCCTGGAGAATCCCATGGAGGGAGCAGCCTGGTAGTCTACTAGTCCATGGGGTAGCAAGAGTCGGACACGACTGAGCGACTTCACTTTCACTTTCTGCTGATAGGTGGGACTGTGCTTCTACCCTGCTGGTTGTTTGGCCTCAGGCATCCCAGCACTGGTGCTTGAAGGCTCTTGGGTAGGAGTCAGGTCTTAGTGATGTGACTCCTCCTAGTGAAGTCACTCAGTCATGTCTGACTCTTGTGACCCCGTGGACTGTAGCCTACCAGGCTCCTCCATCCATGGAATTTTCTAGGCAAGAGTACTGGAGTGGGTTGCCATTTCCTTCTCCAGGGGATTTTCTGACCCAGGGATTGAACCTGGGTCTCCCATATTGTAGGCAGATGCTTAACGATCTGAGCCACCAGGGAAGTCCTCCGTGAGCCCTCCTGGAGGCTGCTTTCACACCGAGTACTCCCCAGAATTCCTCCCTTCCCTGCCCCCCCCCCACACACACATTGTAGACCCTAAATGCCAATTATAGGTCAATAAACCTGACAGGGGGAGAAAAGAAGATTTAAAATCAGACCTAACTTCTGAGTCCTACATCTCTATATCCTTCCAGTTTTGCCTAAGATGCTAACAATTCCTTTAACCTGAGTCTGTACCAGGGAGAGAATAATAATCTACAATAGGGAATCTTAATGTGTGATAAAGTTGATGTTTCCCAGAGACGAAAGATTGTCTAGAGCTTTATGACAAAAGCAATCACAATCATTTTGTTAACATTTAGAGTGATGAGTATCTAACAAACTTTCAAAATGGCATGTGAGTGTCTTATTTTTCTCTTGCTCATCTTTACCAAACTGATCAGCCCAATGATGAGGTTGATTAAGAGTTAAAGCAGGGGCTTCCCTGGTGGCTCATTGGTAGATTCTGCCTGCCATTGCAGGAGACACGGATTCGATCCCTGGACTGAGAGAAACCCACATGCCATGGAGCAACCTGTCCCATGCACCACAACTATCAATACTACTGAGCCCACAGGCTGCAACTACTGAAGCCCACATTCCTACAGCCTGTGCTCTACAACAAGAGAAACACTACACGGAGAATTCTGTACACTTGAGCAACCCCTACTCACTGCAACTAGAGAAAAGCCAAAAATAAATACATTTTTTTAAATAAGAGTTAAGGCATAGCTTATAAGGATACAGAAGAGAGAGAGCATTGTATGAATAATTAAGAAATCTCAAGGAGGGTTCTCTAATCAAGATGAAATATTATGAATCACTAATGATGATTGTCAAAGTACCTCTTTGTATGTAACATATGTCTGAACTTCCTATAGGAACATCTTCAGATTTTTCTGACTTAACTCTTTGCACTTTAAGCATATTAAGCACATTAAGTATATGGTAGCAGAAATTGGTCTCTTTGTGACCCTACAGACCATAACCCACCAGGCTTCTCAGTCCATGGGATTCTCCAGGCAAGAATACTGGAGTGGCTCACCATTCCTTTCTGCAGGGTATCTTCCTAACCCAGGGGTCTCCTGCATTGCAGGCAGATTCTTTACCATCTGAGCCACCAGGAAAGCCCAGAAGAAATTTGAGAGAAATTTTTCAAATATTAGTGTCCACTCTGTAGAAATAAAATGAAAATATTGCATTTTTGTTCTCATCTATATAAAGAATAGTTCTTAAATAACTGTAGGGAAATTTAACAAATGAACTCAATGCTGGGTTAAACACAAACTGGACAACCACTTTTGGAAAACAAGGAGACAACAGGATTTATGATGCCTGCACAGTAGTTGACAATTTTCCTTCTGGAATTCTAAGAATGAGCAGAAAAAATGACAAATATTGTCCAATACATCTGTGACACTGGTGGAAAAATGGAAACTAGCCTTCCTCTTCCCTTGAGGTCATGGCAACCCACTCCAGTATTCTCACCTGGAGAATCCCATGGACGGAGGAGCCTAGCAGGCTACAGTCCATAGGTTTACAAAGAGTCAGACATGACTGGACACTGAAGCGACTGAGCACACAGTTTTATTTGTATAGCCTCCATCTTAACCTTTGCTTATAGTATGTAAAAACTTACTGGTATAACCAATAGGACACTTATTATCTGATGTATGTGGTTCCCTACGCCCTTCTCCTGTGAACTCTCTCCCAGTGTCACTTTTAGAGTCCTTGAATACCCCAAGCCTTGAAGGATAGTCAGACACTTGAGGCTAGTCAACAGCCCCAGGAGGAGAGTAGGAATAAGTTTTATAATCTAGTCCTGGGAGGCAGAGTAGAGTAAGGAGTGAAGACTTTTCCCGTGGGGGTTGGGTAACTCAAAACCCAGAAGGAAGGCCCCAGGTTTCTCTGTGCAACCCTTGGAAGAAACTGGCTATTTCCAGTACCTGAATAAAGAGAGGACACAGAAGAAAAAAGTCGAAGAGGTAGGGCCATGGCCTCCCTTTGACTGTGAACTAACCTCATCCAATCATCCAGACAAGAGGTGACTAATGAACAGAGCCAAGAGCTCTGTGGACATTGCCAAAATGGGTAAGTACATTCCAAGATGAAGACAAAGTCATTAGAATCAGACTCCAGTTTTCAAAGGCTGCATTTGTCTTTGGTCCATCCAGGGCTTACTCTCTTTACAGTTCTAGTCAAAAGTAGGAGAAGTAAGTTGAGTATAAATTGGACTGGGTTATGAGTCAAGGAAAAGGTTAAACCCCAAGGTAGAAATCTTTATTGCTTAGTATTCCCCTAGTACATGAGAGAAAAGATTGAACTATTTCATCCTGATTGGACCTCTTGTATTCTGCTCCATAGTCAGGCAATCTTCTTTCCAAATTGGATCTTTACACTATCCACAGGTCTCTTTGATTATTTTTTATCCATGTTTAAAAGGCTATTTATACAATTGGGAAAGAAGGATATGAAATTATCAAGGTCACATGAAAATAGCACTGTGTCAGTGTTCTCTAGTGTGTTAGTCACTCAGTTGTGTCTAATGCTGTGACCCCATGGGCTGTAGCCCACCAGCCTCCTCTGTTCAGGAGGAAGCAGCAAGAATACTGGAATGGGTTGCCAATTCCCTTCTCTGGGGGATCATCCTGACCCAGGTATTGAACCCAGGTCTCCGCTTTGCAGGCAGATTCTTCACCATCTGAGCCACCACGCAAGCCCCAGTCCTCTCTGGAACAGGCCAAAGAACAGGGGAGAGGAGCAGGTAAGGAGGGAATACAGTGCCTGTTAGGATGCCTGGCCTCTGAAATAGTTCACCTCCTTTGTGTTCACACACTCTTTTATAAACAGTTCGTTTTAATATATGATGCAACTTAAGGTAGCTATTACTTCCTTCATTTCACAAAATAGAGAGCAAAGGCAGAGAGATTATACTGCCTGTTTGCCATTCTAAGTCACAGAGCCAGAAACAGGTTTCGTTACAGTGCTAACTCAACTGTCTTGCCTCTAGTCTACTTTTATCTCACCACAACAAAACACCTCTCTCAGGAGTTTCAGACCCACCATCAGGATGCCTCCTCCATGACTTTCAGGCACATCTCTGGTATCCAGGTAAAGATGCGCTTATGTGGACTAATACAAAAACTGTTTCTCTGGGATGTTCTAGATAAAGTGACACAATTTAAGTGCCACACCTAGTTCAAATCACAACTTAAGATGCCAATTATCAACTTGGTGGATTTTATTTTTATACATATGTTCATATTCTTGGTCCTAGCCTAAAACTCAGTTATAATTTTATTGACTAAACTGGGTCTAGCACACATCAAAGTTAGTGTTCATGAGATGGACTTAAACCCAGATTTCTGTTTCTTTTATGGTGAAATATTTTGACTACCCTGACTTTAAGTTATTAGAACACCATCCTAAAGCAGAAAGGAGCCCTAGCACAATATCTTTAGAGAACACATCCAGATATTGTCCCTTTTGTTAGATGAAATTGTATACTGATCCCTGGTCCTTATAAATCCCTATCTCATCTACAATTCCCAGACTTGAGGAATCTTCACAGATGTCCCATATGACAGTGAAACAAAGGAAACTATTCCGGTTTGCAAGATGTAAATGTCTACTCTACTCTCTGCTCTATAGTGAACACTATGAATATGGAGAAAGAAACTGTTGCCAGGTGCCAACAGCTCACCCTTTTTCGTTCTTTCTACTTATCCTTTGCCATTGATTGCTGTTGTTTGATCACTGTCATGTCTGATTCTCTGCAACCCCAAGGACTGCCACCCACCAGGTTCCTCTGTTCATGGGATTTCCCAGGCAAGAATACTGGAGTAGGTTGCCATTCCCTTCTCCATTACCACTGATAGTCTTATGAAAAATGGGTAGACTGAGGCATCAAGATCCCTGAGGAAGTAACTTCACCTGTGTTATCACTTATTGGCATATTCAAGTACTCAATTCACAGAACTGCTGAGGTCAGAGTTGATACAAAACAACACTTGAGAACCACTTTTTGGTTTTCATGAGTTTATTTACTTCTGGATCAGACATTGAGTGTTAAAAAAATTGTGCATTGGAGCCTGAATGTAGAATCCATGAGGTTACACAGAGGCATTTCTTATGCTCAATTTGCTATGGAAGTGTAACTGCTACTTGTATCTTAGATATGAATAGTTTAAAATGTGCATGGACTTGAGGTGATGGGGGTGGTAAGAATTCAGAGATGTCTCTATATGTGTGCATGAGTAGGTAATCAAAGAAGGCTTTGTAGAGGAGGAATGTTCTGGGATGGGACTTGATGCCTGGGTGAAAACCAGGGTGGTGGTGAGATGTCTCAGAAATTGTAGCTGTGTGAAGAAAGTCACCATGATACCATGACACAAGTGTGGAAGTCTGACCTGTTGAGACTGATGTTGAAGGTGAAACTCCAATACTTTGGCCACCTGAGGCAAAGAGCTGACTGCTTTGAAAAGACCCTGATGCTGGGAAAGATTGAGGGCAGGAGGAGAAGGGGATGACAGAAGATGAGATGGTTGGATGGCATCACCGACTCAATGGGCTTCAGTTTGGGTAGACTCTGGGAATTGGTGATGGAGAGAGAGGCCTGGTGTGCTGCAGTTCATGGGGTTGCAAAGAGTCAGACACAACCGAGTGACTGAACTGAACTAAATGGGAACCATGAGGAGAGCAAGCCCAAGACAGGACAAGACCAAATTAGACCCTGTGCCCTCAAGTTCTGAACCCTGAGGATGTGACGTGATAAACCCTGAGGAAGCCATTGCTATTCTTAAGAGGTACCAGAGGGCCAGAAGAGCGAGATATGGACAAGGTGTTACAAATGATGGACAGTGGTTTAATGCTGATCTTCCTGTCTCTTCAAAGAATAAACACCAAGAAGGATGTGGTCAGTAAAAAGGGTCATCTTGACTGTTTTCTGTCAGTTTTCTTTTTTTAATCATGATGATCAGATAATGGGCAAATGTCCAGTGAGATTTGCTCATAAAAAGACATACCTCATCTTTTACCTATCTCAAATTATAGATGATGCCCAGATTCTCAGAATGGTTAATAGAGTTTGTCCTTAATTTTCCTTAAGAAGGTTTACTCTAGCTGTTGTTCATCTCTCTAACCATGAAATCTGGGCAACCTTAAATGAGATATTTTCCTTTGAAACATTAGGTCATATGCCAGGTATCTTTTAAAGAAGTCAATGGTTTGGTCAGATTGTTGAATCTAATTATTAAGCCATTAAAGAAAAGGGAATTGTATCTCACTAATATAATTCTGTAATATTTTTAAAGCTATTTTTCAAAAGCAGAATATGCCCATACACAAAAGGAAAATTAAAATAATGTTTATATCCAAGATTGCTCCTATATAAAACATATTTTAATAAAATTATATCATACTTTAATCTACCTTCTTCTAATCTATCATTCTTTAATCTACCCCTCACAAATGTGTACATCATATTGCAGTAATACATAAACATTTCTTTACTTTTGAGCACATTTTTCCAAATTTTCATTATAAAATAGGGAATTTCAAATAGCTAGCCAGTGTTATTGATGTTACTCTGTATACAGTGATGAGAAGCATATGCAGGCATTAGGCTAAACATTACTACGTGGATTTACATTTAATCACTGCATGTTGAACTTTATATTTTCCAGTGTAGAAGTCCCTAAAATTGTTCATCCCCTTTGACCCAGTAATTTTATTTGGGGGAACATTTCCTAAAGGAAATGGAAGAGCATTTAGCAGTAGAAGTCATGAGCATACCTGCTTCTAGATATACCAGTGGGTGTTTTCAGCCATAGTCTTTTGTAAAATACATAATGTCAATTTTCAAGTAGGTACTCAAAATTCTTCTTTATTGTAGGTTCCACCAGTGACCCAGAATGGAAATAAGATTCCAGTGGTCTACAGTTTCCAGAGGCATATCTGTCATAGGAGTAAATATCTAAAACTAAGAGCTCCTGTCCCCTAGATACTCTACACTCTCAAACATGTTCCTGTCTAATAATGCCTGCTTGGTGCCTACTTCTTTCTGGCTCACTGGCATCCCAGGGTTGGAATCTCTGTACATCTGGCTCTCCATCCCCTTCAGTTCCATGTACTTGGTGGCTGTGCTGGGAAACGTGACCATCTTGGCAGTGATAAAGCTGGAGCACAGCCTGCACCAGCCCATGTACTTCTTCTTGTGCATGTTGGCTGTCATTGACTTAGTCCTGTCAACCTCTACCATGCCCAAACTGCTAGCCATCTTCTGGTTTGACGCCCACCACATTGACCTGGATGCTTGCTTGGCCCAGATGTTCTTTATCCATTGCTTTGCCACTGTTGAGTCAGGCATCTTCCTTGCCATGGCCTTTGATCGCTACGTGGCCATCTGTAATCCACTACACCATACCTCAGTGCTCACCCATACAGCAGTGAGATATTTGGGCTTGGCTGCTCTCCTCCGTGGAGTACTCTACATTGGACCCCTGCCTATAATGATTCGCCTGAGGCTGCCCCTTTACCGGACTCAAATCATTACCCACTCCTACTGTGAGCACATGGCTGTGGTCACCTTGGCTTGTGGGGACACCACAGTCAACAACTTATACGGAATGGGAATTGGCTTCCTGGTATTGATCCTGGATTCATTAGCCGTCACGGCCTCCTATGTGATGATTTTTAGAACGGTAATGGGGTTGGCCACCCCCGAGGCCAGGCTTAAAACCCTAGGTACATGCAGTTCTCATATTGTGCTATCCTTGTCTTTTACATGCCCATTGCTGTGTCCTCTCTCACTCACCGCTTTGGCCATCATGTCCCTCCCCATATTCATATCCTTTTGGCCAACTTTTACCTCCTCGTCCCACCCATCCTCAATCCAGTTGTCTATGCTGTTCGCACTCAACAAATTCGAGAGAGACTTCTCCACATTCTAAAGACAGGGGCTCAATCCAAGTGAGTGTTCTGCCTATATGAGACATACAGATATTTAATGATGGCAGGAAAAGGCTCTGACCAGGGAAGCCAATGAAATAAGACCCATATAACCAAGTCTTACCAGAGTTTTGAGGATAAGAGGAACACTAGAATATATTCTGCTTGTCCATGGATTTCCAGAAATGAGAATACCTGAAATATTTGAAAGAGGAAATCAGGGGCTTGAATTTTTGTACAATATTCCTTTTACTATTTGACTTCATAAAATTAAGCACAACAGACACAAGCATATAGACAACAGAAGGAGGATCATTAATATCTTTGACTTTTTTGGTAAAAGACTTCTGGTTTCTCTTCGGAGAGAGTGTTTTGCATAGTTTCTAGAAGGTAAAAGTATAACTCCTGTGGGTAGTAGAGTCCCATTCCAAGTCTCAGATCAATCATTCTAATTTTTCCAGACCTTTACAAACAGAATTTGTAAGCTGTTTTAGTAGGGTGTGGAAGTCCTCAAGCCAGATCATTCTCCCATTTAAATAGATAAATGGAAATGCAATATCCCACATATCCTCATTAAAAAGTTGACTGTGAGTGGGGAGGAAGAAACAGAATGATATTAGGAGATTCCATTTTGGAGGCTCTGAAATGGCATACATGAAGCACAGCAGCCAAACTAAAGTAAAATGACAGAAGCAAGAAGGTAACACTGGGATTATTCACTTGAAAAAGGTGGGAAAGAGAACTGAGTAAAGGTGGTAAGAATAAATATATTCCCAGAGGTAGTGCAAACCTTGATAAAACATTAGATATCCTTGGATAATTCTTATGGATAAGTTATAAAATGAAATGTATGAACTTTATTGATCATAGAAGTTCCATGTGATGACTACTTCAAACCTATATTTTGTGATAACAAATGAAATGAAGCAATCTCACTCACTTATGGTATGTCCATTTTAGTTGATGTTTCAGACTTTAAATCTAACATGCTCATTTAACCTTCTCAATTTCCAACTCATTACAAAAATTCAAAAGCTTGGGCTTCCCAGGTAGTGCTAGTGGTAAAAAAAAAAAAAAAAAAAACTTGCCTGCCAATGCAGGAGACGTATAAGTTGGGGGTTCAATCCCTGGATGGGGAAGATCCTTTGGAAAAGGGAGTGGAAACCCACTCTAGTATTCTTGCCTGGAGAATCCCATGGACAGAGGAGCCTGGTGGGCTACAGTCCATAATACTGCACAGAGTCAGGCACGACTGAAGCAACTTATCATGACGAAGCCGAGTTAACATATAATGAATCATCTTTGTATTTGAATATATAAAGAAGTCAATAATTAAGCCAGAACTAAAATTCAAGCCATATATATATATATATATATATATATATAAAACTTAAAATACCAGAAAGTTTCTAGAGTTTAGCTTAACCCCAGCCCCCCAAGCCAGGCATAAATTTCTATTTCCTCAGGATATTATACCTAAGCTTAAGGTTTGATTGGGAATATTTCTTTTTCATTATTTTGGTTGAAAGGTGGTTATTTCCCATCTCCTTATCAAGGGTCCTGGAGTTCAGTGCCAAAAGCAAGTCTGTTGGAGAAATATTGTGTTCTATGAACATAATTTTATTGCCAAATGTAATTTATCTGCTAACTTGTATTAGGAGTTGATGAAAATATACTATAAAATCAGAGTTAGAAGCTTACTTGATCTCCTGATCACACCTTGGGCTTTGAGAAAACAAAGAAAAATGATATTATTTCCCTCAGCCTTGGTGTCACTGATGGCCATGAACAAGGAAATTTTGTTGCAGTATAATTCTTTGATGTTACACAACATAATTTTTTGGCATTAGCCAAAAGTCCTTTACACTATGTAAAGCAAAGTGTGTGTATGGAGATACAGGGCTTTTAATCTGTACTTGATTGAACTTTCTAGCCAATATCCTCCGAAATTCCACAGTAAGGTGTTTCTCTACAGATAACCTGTTAGTTCTACTATAGATTAAGACCAACTACTCATAATCCCTAGTTTCTTTATCCCCAGTCATTCAATACTGTATAAAGATAAAGAAGAAAAATACTACCTGTATGTGCGCTACTCCTCCATCCTAGGAACCATCCATGACAATACCCAGACCGATCAGATTCAGGATATAAGCTTAATTATAGTATTTAATTCCTTGTCAACTACAGTCATGATTGAACCCTTTCATAGTGAAAGGGTTATCTCAGGATAAGAGGAAAGATACCCTGGTGAATGCAGTATGAGGATGTGTTAAGTCCAATAACTGAATATCCCTCTTATTTCAAAGCCAATACCTTGTTTCTCCTTTACACAAATATCTTTCTTTTCTATTACCCATACTCAGGGCGGAAATAAAATATACTGTCATCACATTTTTAGTCTACAAGACTTCATGGAAAAAATAAAGATTGGGGAATAGTTAAAGGAGGAGGCATCATTATAGTTATTAAGGTGTTATTTGTCACAAGTATTAATAATTTAAGAACTGGGCTCTGGACTTAGAATAAAAGGTAGAGATGGATCTGAACCAGTAATTTCTAGACTTTGGATATGCTGCGCAATCTAAACTTCAGCCTGTTCTTAGAAATGGAAGTAATGATAGTAGCTCCTCATGTGTTAATTACAAGAATATAATGAGATAATGAACTTAAAATGCTGCATAATTCCTGGCACACAAAAAACTTGTCTTTTATTTTTTTTAATTAATTTTTATTTTTTAGTTTGTTTTGCTTTACAATACTGTATTCATTTTGTTACACATTGACATGAATTAGCCATGAGTGTACATGAACTCCCAATCCCGACCCCCACCTCCACCCTCCCGCCCCACACCCTCTCTCTGGATTATCCCCGTGCATCAGTCCCTAGCATCCTGCATCCTGCATCAAACCTGGACTGGCTATTCGTTTCGCTTATGATATCACACATGTTACATTGCCACTCTGCCAACCCATCCCACCCTCTCCCTCTCCCACAGAGTCCAAAAGGCCATTCTATACAACTGTGTCTCTTTTGCTGTCTTGCGTACAGGTTTATCATTACCATCATTCTAAATTCCATATATATGTGTAAGTATACTGTATTGATGTTTTTCTTTCTGGCTTACTTCACTCTGTATAATCGGCTCCAGCTACTGTTTGTAATAGCCAGGACATGGAAACAACCTAGATGTCCATCAACAGATGAATGGATAAGAAAGCTGTGGTACATATACACAATGGAGTATTACTCAGCTATTAAAAAGAATACATTTGAATCAGTTTTAATGAGGTGGATGACGCTGGAGCCGATTATACAGAGTGAAGTAAGCCAGAAAGAAAAACATCAATACAGTATACTTACACATATATATGGAATTTAGAATGATGGTAATGAAAACTTGTCTTTTAAAAATGGTATTCTGTTGTATACTGAAAGGCCCATGGGAGGGGTAACAGGAGCAAGTTCTTGGAAAAGCCAAAGGACTTCTGCAATTGTGCCTCATTTGTAAAAGTTACCAACCTCAGCTCAAGAAATCACTGCTCTTTGCTTCTCTGCAGAAAGTCAAATACACAGACCTAGCTTTTCTCTGTTCTCCTTGACTGCCTGGTACCCACTGAGGCTTTTAAATGTTTGAAATCAAAAGTGAAGTCGCTCAGTCGTGTCCGACTCTTTGTGATCCCATGGACTGTAGTCTACCAGGCTTCTCTGTCCATGGGATTTTCCAGGCAAGAGTACTGGAGTGGGTTGCCATTTCACTTAATTAGTCTTGTGACAGTAAAACTCTAAATACTCTTAAATATTTCCTTGTATAACAAGTAAAAAAATTATACTCAAATCCAGTTATGCAAAATGTCATTTCCTTCAATTCTTTCTTCCTGAATCATCCATCCATAATGGGGTTTAGAGTAAAAATAAAGTTATATAAGAAATTGGAATTGATTTTTAAAATCCTTAATTTGTCTAATACAATTCAAAGAACTTCGCTTTCTGCATAAGGGTGGTGTCATCTGCGTATCTGAGGTTTTTTATATTTCTCCCACAGTCTTGATTCCAACTTGTGCTTCATCCAGTCCAGCATTTTGCATGATGTACTCTTCATATAAGTTAAATAAGCAGGGTGACAATATACAGCCTTGAGATACTCCTTTCCCAATTTGGAACCACTCTATTGTTCCATGTTCAGTTCTAACTCTTGTTTCTTGACCTGCATTCAGATTTCTCAGGAGGCACGTCAGATGGTCTGGTATTCTTATCTCTTTCAGAATTTTCCACAGTTTGTTGTGATCCACACAGTCCAAGGCTTTGGTGTAGTCAATAAAGCAGAAATAGACGTTTTCCTGGAACACTCTTGCTTTTTTGATGACCCAACGGATGTTGGCAATTTGATCTCTGGTTCCTCTGCCTTTTCTAAAAGTAGCTGAATATGTGGAAGTTCTCTCTTAATGTACTGTTGAAGCCTGGCTTGGAGAATTTTGAACATTACATTGCTAGCATGTGAGATGAGTGCAATTGTGCAGTCATTTCAACATTCTTTGGCATTGCCTTTCTTTGTGGCAAATAGATTTATTGTATAAAATAAATATTTTCCATAAAAAATATTAAAATATTTATTTGAAAAATAATTTGTGGCAAATAAATTTTATTTCATGGCAAGTAGATAGAGAAACAATGAATAGAGGGAGAAACTATTTTTTTGGACTCCAAAATCAATGCAAATGGTGACAACAGTCATGAAATTAAAAGACACTTACTCCTTGAAAGAAAAGCTATATCCACCTAGACAGCATATTAAAAATCATAGACATTGCTTTGCCAACAAAGGTCCATCTAGTCAAAGCTATGTTTTTTCCAGTAGTCATGCATGGATGTGAGAGTTGGACTATAAAGAAAACTGAGTGCCGAGGAATTGATGTTTTTGAACTGTGGTGTTGGAGAAGACTCTTGAGAGTCCCTTGGACTGCAAGGAGTTCCAACCAGTCCATCCTAAAGGAAATCAGTTCTGAATATTCATTGGAAGGACTGATGCTAAAGCTGAAACTCCAAAGTATATACTTTGACCACCGGATGCAAAGAACTGACTCAGTTAAAAAGACCTTGATGCTGAAAAGATTGAAGTCAGGAGAAGAGGACGACAGGATGAAATGGTTGGATGGCATCACCGACACGATGGGCATGATTTTGAGCAAGCTCCAGGAGTTGGTCATGGACAGGGAAGCCTGGCATCCTGCAGTCCATGGGGTCACAGAGTTGGACATCACTGAGCGACTCAACTGAATTTTTAGACCTCTCAGAAGTTGTTGTATGAACTTACCTTGCATTATGTTTAAAACTTCAGTGGGGTATATGTGGGTTCTTAGAAGACTACCACTATAGCAGTCATATAGGAGAGGACTGTCTCCTGCTTCCTTGTTTCTTGGCTGTCCTCAATCCCAGATACATCTGTGCTATAATTCTGATAATTCTTCACCCTGGGGCCTGTTGTACCCTGAGCACCTCCTTCTAGAGTCTTTGCAATCTCAGTGGATCATCAGTATTAGTCACACCCCCACACAATCCTGGCAGGGTCTGCCCACTCTATCATGCTTATGCCTTTGTCTAGCTATAGAATCCTCTGCAAACTGGACAGAGTGACCACTGTTACTCTCTTTCAGCCAAGGTTTATTCTGCTTGTGTCCCAGGAATGCTTAGAATCCACTTTCACACCACTTGGAGCCTTTGAGAGAGAGGGGGGCATGGTTTCAACTAATGTTCTTCCTCTTGCCAGGCACAGAGGGTCTTTGTGCATAATCTCATCTGAGACCAGGAAGATAAACATGTTCTGCCAGATCAGATGCCCTGATTATCAATCTTTTGTCATCTTTTTGTCTCAAAGATTTTCAATTTTGAAAAACCAAGAGTTTTGTGTCCTGTTAAGGGGCAACGTAGGAAGCCCTGGGTACTCTAATATCTTTCTGTGACTAAATTCTAAAATCAAGAATTCTAGAATTGAATTTAAGAAATGATTCTTTAGATGTAAAAAGAAAGACCTAAGATCTGAGGGATCTATAGTTCTGGAAATACTGCCAGACCAATGCAAATCTTCTATTTTAGGGAATAGTATTGTTTATTTTATACTTCTGCCTTCAACAAGGAAAACTGACTATTGACTCAAATGGAAAAAAACACGAGCAAAATACAAAATTTATGTTACAATTGAGAGTCAGATAAAAATCTTGGCAGGAGACTCTTCATTTTTGAGGAATACTTTCTGGTTCAATCCTGATTTGTTAAAGAAAGTTGGATGGCTTTGAGAGTAATTGACGTGAGACAGTCAAAGGTACAAAAGCATCTATGTTATGTAGGCAGATTAGTTGGACAGATTTTTGCTCAGCCACTCACTCAGTCATGTCCTATTCTTTGAGACCCACTGGACTGAGGCACGTTAGGCTTCTCCATCCCTCACCATCTCCTAGAGTTTGCCCAGTTCATGTTCATAGAATAGGAGATGCCATCCAGCCATCTCATCCTCTCTCACCTGCTTCTCTTGCCTTCAGTCTTTGCCAGCATCAGGGTCTTTTCCAATGAGTCAGCTCTTAACATCAGATGGGCAAAGTATTGGAGCTTCAGCACCAGCCCTCCCAATGAATATTCAGGACTGATTTCCTTTAGGATTGACTGGTTTGATCTCCTTGCTGTTGGAGGGACTCAAGAGTCTTCTCCAACACTACAGTTCAATAGCATCAGTTTTTCAGCTCTCAGCTATATTTATGGTCAAACTCTACATCCCTGCAAGACTACAGGAAAAACCAAAGCTTGGATTATGAGGACCTTTGTTGGCAAAGTAATGTCTGCTTTCTAATATGCTGCCTATGTTTGTCATAGCTTCTCTTCCAAGAAGCAAGTGTCTTTTAATTTCACGGCTGCCATCATCATTTGCAGTGATTTTGGAGCCCAAGAAAGTAACTCACTGTTTCCATTGTTTCCACATCTGTCTGCCAAGAAGTGATGGGACCTACAATGGAACTAATGTCATGATGATGCCATGATCTTAGTTTTTTGAATGTTGAGTTTTAAGCCAGCTTTTTCACTCTCCTCTTTCACCTTCATCAAGAGTGTCTCCAGTCCTCCTCACTTTCTGCCATTAGGGTGGTGTCATCTGCATAACTGAGGTTCTTGATATTTCTCCTGGCAATCGCTTGTGCTTCTTCCAGCCCAACATTTCACGTGATGGATTCCACATACAAGTTAAATAAGAAGAGTGACAAAATACAGCCTTGACATACTCCTTTCCCAATTTTGAACCAGTCCATTGTCCCACAATACAATGAAAAAGGCTAGAATTCACTTCAAGAAAATTAGAGATACTAAGGGAACTTTTCATGCAAAGACAGGCACAATAAAGAACAGAAATGGTAGGGACCTAACAGAAGCAGAAGATATTAAGAAGAGGTGGCAAGAATACACAGAAGAACTGTACAAAAAAAATCTCTTCATGACCCAGATAACAAGATGGTGTGATCACTCACCTAGAACTATACATCCTGGAATGGAAAATGAAGTGGACTTTAGGAAGCATCACTATGAACAAAGCTAGTGGAGGTGATGGAATTCCAGTTGAGCTATTTCAAATCCTAAAAGATGATGCTGTGAAAGTGTTGCACTCAATATGCCAGAAAACTTGGAAAACTCAGCAGTGGCCACAGGATTGGAAAAGGTCAGTTTTCATTCCAGTCCCAAAGAAAGGCAATGCCAAAGAATGCTCAAACTACCAAATAATTGCACTCATCTCACACGCTAGCAATGTATGCTCAAATTTTGCCAAGCCAGGCTTCAGCAGTATGTGAACCATGAACTTCCAGATGTTCAAGCTGGATTTAGTAAAGCCAAAGGAACCAGAGATCAAATTGCCAACATCTGTTGGATCATCAGAAAAGCAAGAGAGTTCCAGAAAAACATCTACTTCTGCTTTATTGACTATGGCAAAGCCTTTGACTGTGTGGATCATAACAAACTGTGGAAAATTCTGAAAGAGATGGGAATACCAGACAACCTCACCTGTGTCCTGAAAAATCTATATGCAGATCAAATAGGAACAGTTAGATCTGGACGTAGAACAACAGACTGGTTCCAAATCAGGAAAGGAGTACATCAAGGCTGTATATTGTCACCCTGCTTATTTAACTTACATGCAGAGTATATCATGCGAAATACCAGGCTGGATGAAACACAAGCTGGAATCAAGATTGCTGGGAAAAATATCAAAAAACCTCAGATACACAGATGACACCACCCTTATGGCAGAAAACAAAGAACTAAAAAGCCTCTTGCCGAAAATGAAAGAGGAGAGTGAAAAATTTGGCTTAAAACTCAACATTCAAAAAACTAAGATCACGGCATCTAGTCTCATCACTTTATGGCAAATAGATGGGGAAACAGTGAGAGGGACTATTTCTTTGGGCTCCAAAATCACTGCAGATGGTGACTGCAGCCATGAAATTAAAAGATGCTAGCTCCTTGAAAGAAAAGCTTGCCCAACCTAGACAGCATATTAACAAGCAGAGACATTACTTTGCCACCAAATGTTCGTCTCATCAAAGCTGTGGTTTTTCCAGTACTCATGTGTCTATGTAAGAGTTTGACTATAAAGAAAGCTGAGTGCCAAATAATTGATGCTTTTGAACTGTGGTGTTGGAGAAGACTTTTGAGAGTCCCTTGGGCTGCAAGGAGTTCTAACCAGTCCATACTAAAGGCAATCAGTCCTGAATATTCATTGGAAGGACTGATGCTGAAACTGAAACTCCAATACTTTGGCCACCTGATGCGAAGAACTGACTCAGTTAAAAAGACACTGATTCTGGGAAAGATCAAAAGCTGGAGGAGAAGGGGACGACAGAGGATGAGATGGTTGGGTGGCATCACCAGCTTGATGGACATGACTTTGTGTAAGCTCCAGGAGTTTGTGATGGACAGGGAAGCCTGGCGTGCTGCATTCCATGGGTCACAAAGAGTTGGACACAACTAAACTGAGTCAAAAGACGCAGGCTGTCTAAAGAGACGCACTTCAGATCTAGGGACACAGACTGAAAGTGATGTGTAAGAAGGTATTCCATGCAAATGGATATCAAAAGAAATATGGAATAGAATATTTGTATCAGGTAAAATAGACTTTAAATTAAGGCTGCTTCAAGAGACAAAGTAGGACAGGACATAATGAGGAAGGGATAAGTAAGAAGAAGATATAACAATTACACACATGCATTGAACATAGGAGCACCTCAATATATAAGGATTCCTGAATATTCATTGGAAGGACTGATGCTGAAACTGAAACTCCAGTACTTTGGCCACCTGATGCGAAGAACTGACTCAGTTAAAAAGACACTGATTCTGGGAAAGATCGAAAGCTGGAGGAGAAGGGGACGACAGAGGATGAGATGGTTGGATGGCATCACCAGCTTGATGGACATGACTTTGAGTAAGCTCCAGGAGTTTGTGATGGACAGGGAAGCCTGGCGTGCTGCATTCCATGGGTCACAGAGAGTTGGACACAACTAAACTGAGTCAAAAGACACAGGCTGTCTAAAGAGACGCACTTCAGATCTAGGGACACAGACTGGAAGTGATGTGTAAGAAGGTATTCCATGCAAATGGATATCAAAAGAAATATGGAATAGAATACTTGTATCAGGTAAAATAGACTTTAAATTAAGGCTGTTTCAAGAGACAAAGTAGGACAGGACATAATGAGGAAGGGATAAGTAAGAAGAAGATATAACAATTATACACATGCATTGAACATAGGAGCACCTCAATATATAAGGCAAATACTAACAGCCACAAAGGAGAAATTGACAATAACACAATTGACAGTAGCATTTAAGACAGAAAAAAGTCAAAAAGAAAACATCCCCTAAATGATGCATTACACCATTGGACTTAATTGATTTTTATAGTGCATTCCATCCGAAAGCAGTAGACTACAATTTCTTCTCAAGTACACATGGGACATGCTTCAGGATAGGTCACATGCTCTGCCACAAAGTCAGCCTCAGGAAATTTAAGACATTTGGACTCAAGCATCTTTTCTCACCACAACACTAAGATTAGAAATCAACAAGAAAAAAAACTATAAAAAATAAACACATGGAGGCTAAACAATGTTTCTAAATAACTAAGGAAATCAAAAGATACCTAGAGAGAAAGGAAAATGAAAGCAATCCAAAATCTATGAGACACAGCAAAAGCAGTGTCTCACAGGGCATATACCTGGAGAAAACTATAATCCAAAATANAGTGAACAAGTTGGCTTAAAGCTCAACATTCAGAAAACGAAGATCATGGCATCTGATCCCATCACTTCATGGGAAATAGATGGGGAAACAGTGGAAACAGTGTCAGACTTTATTTTTTGGGCTCCAAAATCACTGCAGATGGTGACTGCAGCCATAAAATTAAAAGACGCTTACTCCTTGGAAGAAAAGTGATGACCAACCTAGATAGTATATTCAAAAGCAGAGACATTACTTTGCCAACTAAGGTCCGTCTAGTCAAGGCTATGGTTTTTCCTGTGATCATGTATGGATGTGAGAGTTGGACTGTGAAGAAGGCTGAGCGCCGAAGAATTGATGCTTTTGAACTGTGGTGTTGGAGAAGATTCTTGAGAGTCCCTTGGACTGCAAGGAGATCCAACCAGTCCATTCTGAAGGAGATCAACCCTGGGATTTCTTTGGAAGGAATGATGATAAAACTGAAGCTCCAGTACTTTGGCCACCTCATGAGAAGAGTTGACTCATTGGAAAAGACTGATGCTGGGAGGGATTGGGGGCAGGAGGAGAAGGGGACGACCGAGGATGAGATGGCTGGATGACATCACGGACTCAATGGACGTGAGTCTGAGTGAACTCCAGGAGTTGGTGATGGACAGGGAGGCCTGGCGTGCTGCGATTCATGGGGTCGCAAAAAGTCGGACACGACTAAGCGACTGAACGGAATGGAACGTATGTGTGTGTATAGATATTCACTTTGCTGTACAGCAGAAACTAACATTGTAGAACTATATACTCCAATAAAAACATTCTATGTTGTACACCTGAAACTAATATAATGCTATAAATCAACTATACTTCAAAAAAACAGATAAATCATTGATGAGGATGTGGAAAAGTTGGAAACCCTTATACATCATTAATGGGGATATAAAATGGCTTATTACTATGGATAACAGCATCTAAAAAAATTAAAAATAGAATCACCACAGGACCCAGCAACTTCACCTCTGTATACATACCCAAAAGAACTGAAAGCAGACTCTCAAAGGGATGTTTGTACAGCCATGCCTTTAGTAACATTATACCTAATATGTAAAAGGTAGAAGCAACCAAGTGTCCATGTATGGATAAAAGAATAAAATGTGGTATATACAAAAATATTTAACCTTGAAAAGAATGGATATTTTGACACATACTGCAACATGGATGGACACTGAGGACATTATGCTAAAAGAAATAATCTAGTTACAAAAGAAACACTCGTGGCTGATTCATGTCAATGTATAGCAAAACGAATACAGTATTGTAAAGCAAAACAAATTAAAAAATAAAAATTAATTAAAATTAAAAAATAAATGAGAACTTGCTAAAAAAAAAAAAAAGAAACATACTTGATTCCACTTATATGAGGCATCTAAATTGTCAGATTCATAGAGAGAGAATGGGGGTCTCCTGGGGCAGAAAGAAAGAGGAATAAGCATCACTGAGGACATTATGCTAAAAGAAATAATCTAGTTACAAAAGAAACACTCGTGGCTGATTCATGTCAATGTATAGCAAAACGAATACAGTATTGTAAAGCAAAACAAATTAAAAAATAAAAATTAATTAAAATTAAAAAATAAATGAGAACTTGCTAAAAAAAAAAAAAAGAAACATACTTGATTCCACTTATATGAGGCATCTAAATTGTCAGATTCATAGAGAGAGAATGGGGGTCTCCTGGGGCAGAAAGAAAGAGGAATAAGCATTTATTATCTAATGTATACCGAGTTCCAATTTTTCAAGATGAAAGGAACTCTGGAGATGAGTGTCAATGATTGTACAATATGAATGTATTTAATACTACTGCGCTATACACTTCAAAATGGTTAAAGTGGAAGTGAAAATGTTAGCTGCTTAGCCGTGTCTGACTCTTTGCGACCCCATGGACTGTAAGGATTCTCCAGGCAAGAATACTGGAGTGGATTGCCATTTCCTTCTCCAGGGGATCTTCCAGACCCAGGGTTCAAACCTGAGTCTCCATCATTGCAGGCAGATCCTTTACTGTTGAGCCACCAGGGCAGTCTCAAATGATTAAGAAACTAAATTTTTGGTTATGTGTGTTTTGCCCCAGTTTTTTTTTTTTTAAAGGAATTCTAACATATGTCCTTATGAGAAGAGGAAATTTGGGCATGGGCACACTCAGAGGAACACCCTGTGAAAGTAGAGTGAGAAAAATGCCGAGTGAAAGGTAAGAATAAAGCTCTAAGACACCAACCGTGCCAGCACCTTAACCTGGACTTTTAGCCTCCAGAACTGTGAAGCCACTGTTTCTTTTTTAATCCACTCAGTGTATGGTAGCTTTGTGCTTCCCAGGTGGCACTAGTGGTAAAGAACACGTTTGCCAATGCAGCAGATGCAGGTTCAATCCTTGGGTGGGGAGCATTCCCTGGAGGAAGAAATGGCACCCTACTCTGGTATTTTTGCCTAGAAAATTCTAAGGACAGAGGACCCTGGTCGGCTATAGTCCATGAAGTCACAAAGAACTGGACACAACTGAAGCGAGTTAGCATGCATACACTCACATGAACAGTATTTTATTATACCAGCCCAGCAAACTAGTACACCATCATACAGTATCTTCCACAAAAGCATATTTGCACTTCTACCCTGTGATCCCATTGTTTCTTCAGAGAATATGCATGAGTGTGTGCTTAGTCATTCTGTCCTGTCTGACTCTTTGTGACCCCTTGGACTGTAGTCCATTAGGCTCCTCTGTCCATGGAATTTTCTAACAAGAATCCTGGGACAGGTTGCTATTTCCAACTCCAAGGGATTTTCTCCACCTAGGGACCCAACCCACATCTCCTGTGTCTCTTATATTGCAGGTGAGTTCTTAGACTACTGTTTATGAAATATACATATATGTCTATCTCTACAAATTTCTTTTTTTTATCCTTGACAGATAAAAAGTCCGTGTCAGATGGAATAGGAAACGTTGGAAGCCGTTAAAAACAAAGGGGGGGGGGGCGGATTGGGGGGAAGAACCTAGAGACCTACTTAATGCTTTTTTCTATCTTTGCTCTCACAATTATCAGCACCCACCCTCCACCCCATACACACACACACAGAAATAGTTCCCAGGGTCAAAACATTTTTTTTTTAACCATAGTTGAGACAGATGGAAAGCTTAAAAATTACAGTAAATTCTAATAACACATCAACAAACAATGTATTTTTGCTAAGTCACTTCAGCCATGTCTGACTCTTCGCAACCCTATGGACTATAGCCCACAAGGCTCCCCTGTCCATGGGATTCTCCAGGCAAAAATGCTAGAGTGGGTTGACATGCGCTCTTCCAGGGAATCGTGCTGACCCGGGGATCGAACCCACATCTCTTAAGTTTCCTGAATTAGGTGGGCTCTTTACTACTAGCACCACCGGGGAAGCCCAATAGACAAAGTAACATGCCTGAAAAGAAGCAGTTCCCAAAAGAGAGTCTGCTTATCCTCTTGAGGACTTACACAAGGAGTGTCACAGCCTGTAGGTCATATACATCACCAATGAAGAAGGAATGGCCTTGTTTCCAGGACAAGTCCAATATTACAAGGCTCCCAAAGTCAAGTAATACCTCTAACATCAGAGCAACCATGATCAATCACTCACAGTAAAAGGGAAATTACCTTCTGTATTAGCTCATTTGAGCTTGGCATATGAACAAAGCATGAACAAGGAATGTGAGCAGCCTATAAGCTGATGACATTTTACCATCATACACAGAATATAAGATTAGGAAAAAGAAACCTGGTGCAGTGGTCTGGGCCTAGTGATGATATTTCTAAACCACTAAAAATTAAGACTTGCCAGCATCCCAAATGAGTGTGCAGAGCTGTGTATCATCAGTTAAACAGCAAGAACAGTGCTTGAGTGTGGGACCTAGTGCTACTCAGTGATCCCAAGACCCCTTCCTTCCTGTTGCTTGAGTCAAAAGTCTTGATGTTATCTTTGAAGCTCTTTTTTCTCGCACCTTCTAATCTTGTAAGAAATCCCATTGGCACTTTTGGAAATAATGCAAAAACTGATTGTTTCTCACCTCACGCAACATTAGCACCTTGCTTAGAAGCCAATATAATCTTTGGATTATTTTCATACCCCTCCCTGCTTCAACCCTCACCTTCTTCCTCTGTTCTTATCATAGAAATGAGACATGGTCTTTGAGAAACGTATATCATGTCTTTGAGAAATGTATATCATGTCTTTGAGAAACGTATATCATGTCAACTCTCTGCCCAGAACTCGTGGCTGATTCATGTCAATGTGTAGCAAAATGAATACAGTATTGTAAAGCAAAACAAACTAAAAAAATAAAAATTAATTATTTTTTTTTAAAAAATTAAGAAACTTTTGCAAAATCCTTACCTGGTCTAAATTTTTGTTTGATAAAAAAAACTCAGCTAGCCAAATATAAGCAAATTAAAAACCAAAAAAGGAGGGAAACAAGCCAAAAATTTAAAAAAAAGTATTGGAGTGAATGAAAGACACATTTGAATTCATTAAATTCGTGGGACCAAAAGTAACACTCACTGTTCACTTCAAGAAAAAGAGAAGGCAGAATAAAACTGAGTAATAGCTTTAAATAGATAAGAAAGTGACTTATCTAGAATTCTGTTCCCAGTGAAAATATCCTTTGAGATTAAAGATGACTGAAAGAATTTTATAAATAATGATTGACGGAATGTGTCACTAACAGGTCTGCACTAAAAGCAAACTAAAAGTTCTTAAAGCAGAAGAAAAATGAATAAGATAGCAGCACAGAATTGTGCAGAATGAAGAATATGAGAAAACTTAAACATGTGGATAAATGTGAGTTAATATTGATGCACAAAAGTCAGGAAGACACAAATAGAACACTAGAACATCTCAGCTCAATTCCATTTGTTATCTCCAACAATTATATAAGCCACAGTCCCTCTGCACTCATGTCTTTTCATCACTTTCCCCATAATATCAGACTTTATCCCCTGAGAATTCTAAAAGCAAACTAAAAGTTCTTAAAGCAGAAGAAAAATGAATAAGATAGCAGCACAGAATTGTGCAGAATGAAGAATATGAGAAAACTTAAACATGTGGATAAATGTGAGTTAATATTGATGCACAAAAGTCAGGAAGACACAAATAGAACACTAGAACATCTCAGCTCAATTCCATTTGTTATCTCCAACAATTATATAAGCCACAGTCCCTCTGCACTCATGTCTTTTCATCACTTTCCCCATAATATCAGACTTTATCCCCTGAGAATAGAGTTAGGTGGAAACATAAGCTACTTTGTTCCCTCAAGCCCTGCCTGCTTTACCTGGCTTTGCCTAGATGTTCTGATCATGAGCTGTAGTCACTCATTTCAGCCTGTATCAACTCAGCCTTGCTGGCCATGTCCTAGATCTGTTTCCTGTGAGCATGCTATTCCTAGATTAGCAATGTGTCCTCTGTTCCACCACAGATTTCTCTCAACACAAAAGCCTATTTTTCTGTCTTGCTTGCTTTGCTCCTTATGCCACCTTTTGGACTACCTGCTGCTGCCAAGTCGCTTCAGTCGTGTCCGACTCTGCGACCCCATAGACGGCAGCCCATCAGGCTCCCCCGTCCTTGGGATTCTCCAGGCAAGAACACTGGAGTGGGTTGCCATTTCCTTCTCCAATGCACCTATACTTGGTTAACTTAGGCTCCAAATGTAAAGGTATTATGTAGGAATTCCACTTTAACATCTCCGGATAACAGACATATCTTTGGAGCTGGAGGTTATGGGCTGTGGGGGTTTTGCAGTCACTGAATAAACTATCCCTGAAGGCTAACAATGAGAGAAGATAAGTTAGGTCCAGGATACCTCTATAGGAAGAGGGTGGGTATAATTGAGGTATATAGCTCTAAATTACTTTTTTAAAGTATTATGAGGAATTAGGACAGGTAATGTTCATGAGAAACCCTGATAAAAACAGACTTCCAACTCAGGACTTTGCAAAATAGCAGATATTAAAGTCAGTTGTAGATAGAAAGATCAACCATTTTTAATAGATGTTTGATAATTATTTACTGATAATAATTACAACAGCACTTCTCAAATATTAATATATAATTATATCATCCAGGTAAATTAGGAGAAATTGAGAACATGTTCTCCATTTTAGATAAGAAACAGAATAAGATCAGAGAAATTGTATTCCAAATTTATAAGCTAGAAATAAATGCCAATATGTAACATGTATGCAAAACAAATATCCAAGAGATGATCTTGGCCTTTACCTGATTCAGCCAGAACTCCTATCAAGTAGGACTTGATTGCAGTTTATATGTTCTAATGGCGCTCTCTTTCTTAGACACAGGTAAGGTAGGGTAGGGATAATGCGGAGGCATGTGGAAGACCAAGTGCTCTCAGCCTCTGGAGAGCAAGCAACGACTTTTGGGAGGTATGAACTGGCACCACTAAACATGGACAGGACATGGGCTATTGGAAACCCCAGGGATGGAGTACAGCCCCGGGTCAGGGGAGCCCCATAGTGTCAACTCTCAGAGGAGAGAGTAAGAGCCTTCAATAAACCCCTGAGAGCCCTTCCCAAGTGCAGCAGTGTCTGCTTCCATATCCTTTTGGGAGAAGATCAGAGGTTTGTCAGGGTAAAGCCAGCTGCTCCTTTCTAAGCTCTCACCTTCTCAGATTTCTCTTACTGGGACTGCATGAAGCTAAAAGACAGAGCCAAGAATTCTACTTCAGACTAAGGGCTGTGGGCAGGGCTAGGACTGCAGAAAACAGGAAAGAGGTTAACACAGGTGTAGTGAGTAGGGAAGGATTGGGGCACAGTCAGTTACCTCCCATACCCAGGCCCAATTATGAGGCTTCTGAATGAATCAGGAGAGAGAAAATGTGGCCTGAACTAAAAAAGATGCAGATAGAAATAAATACATTTCTAATAGGTTCTTCTCCCACAAGCCACATCCTTAAAGGACCTCAGGTGAGTGACTGTGTTCTTGTCTCTGGGTCTTAAATCTTAAAATCCATCAGTATGATATCTCTTTACAATATAGATATAGACTACAAAATAGGTGTGTCAGGGGAGGGTGTAATTTCCTCAGTTCTATCTCATCACAACAAAAATTTGAAGCAACAGACCAGTATTGCAGCTCTCGGACAGACCAGTGTTAAACAGCTCTCGGATGGATCACTGTTACAGCTCCCTGTTACAGATGTTTTTATTTAGAAAATAAAGGAAAATACATCCTTGAGGTGTGAGGGCATGCCAACCCAAAAGATTTGAAGAGAAAAGAGAGAAAGAGAGAGAGCACACCAGAGAGAGTGAGAGGGAGGAGAGAGCCCCAGCCCTTTGGCTCCTCTTTTTATATGTTTTTTCTCCTGCCCCTGGGCCTCTCCTATGTAAACTGGGCTAGCCAAGAATTCTGTTTGTTCTACGTGAGGTCCCCACTCCAGTCCTTGGACCTTCCTTTGTTCTATTTTCGTGGGCTTTTCCCTTCCTTGTCTTTTAGCCACCACCATTCTGGACTCCTCTTTCCTAGTCTAACTACCTAACAGATGCAAGTGTCAACTAGTACTTTCTGTTTATGAAAAACCATTTAAGTACTTTTGGGAAAACAAAGAAGACAAGTTCTGTTGTCTAGTGATGACATTTTGGCTCTTGAAACTGTACACCCTGGAAAAAATGTTAACTATAAGCATGTTCCTACATCCTGAGTACTGGGGAAGAAGCCTGTCCCCATTCTCTTTCCCACACTAAGATTCTGATTCTGGGAAGGGTATATTCTTGATGAGCTTCAGCAGAAATAAAATCAGATACTGTTTTAAATCTGTGTTTGGATAAAGAAACGGGATTTCTCAGGTGCATTTTCCTTTGAGAAAGGGTGGACAAGCCACAAAGTGATCAGTTATGTTCTGAAAGTGTACAGAGTAAGGCAGGAAAATGTAGAGACTCAGATGTAAAGTAAATATATTTGGTTTTGTGGGAAAATCCATATTTACTGAGGGTGAAGTTGCAACAGGTGTGAGATTGTTAACATTTAGAGAGTGCTTGCTAGGTAGAGGGCACTTTTATTGGCACTGAAGATAAACCTGTGAAGAACAAAAATTCCTGCTGTCATAATTTTGTCTCCTACAAAGCTAAGTACTTGTTCCAGCAGATATGTGGGAATATTAAGATATGTAAAAATACTTTCCAATGAAGAAGATGTTATGCTATTGCATCCAGCCAAGGCTAGTAGGGGTTCCTTAGATATCTGTCATATGTGATGGAGTTCTATTATTGAGATTTCAGTTCTTGGTTCTCCACTCTTTATGAACACTTAGTGCTTTGATGATCTCAGCTTCATAGATATTATCTACTTACAGTGATAAGTTTATATCAGCAGCCAAAATCTGTCTTGAACTCTAGACTCATATCTAAATATATCAACAGGTTTATTTAGATTTTTACTTAGCTTCTGAAACATTTCTCAGCTTTTCTCCCCCTTCATGGCCTTCCCCATCTAAGTTGAGCAGCTTCTTTTTCCAGTTGTTCAAGCCAAATATCTTGATGTCATCTTTGACTCCTTTTTTCTCATGACCTGTATTTAATCTATTTTTTTAATCCCATTGCTTCTTAGCATATATGCTGTCAGTTTTGCTTCTTAGCCAACATTCTCCTTCCCTGATTACAGACACCACAGTCTATTTTTCTTCTGTTATTACCCTTACTCATTCATGCTATCCCTATTACAGAAGCTGCAGAAAACTTTAAGGGTTTTTTTTTTTTTTAATATATCACTTCTCAAAAAAAAGTGACAGTGAGAGAAACAAGCATTGCAAAGTTCTGCAAAGGCCTGCAGGGCCCTGTGTGATCTGGCTCTATGTATATGTCCTGTATGGATCTCTCTCACATTCACATCATCTAACCACACTGGCCTTCAGCTGATCCTTGACCATTAGCCATATTCTGCCTTAAGGTATTTGGTCTGACTGTTCCCTTTACTTAGAGTTCTTAGCACAAGGATTAGTTCCCTATATTCTCCATCTTGTGATGCCTGTCCCACTTCTTCTCATCCAACTTTTTGTTCTAGCCATTGCTGGGGCAGTTACTTGAGTGCAGGGGCAATTACTCGAGTGCAGGAAAGGCCTGAGTGCACTTTTCTCAGCTGCACCCTGCCCCTGGGTTTCTCTGGCCCACTAACCACACTGGCCTTCAGCTGATCCTTGACCATTAGTCATATTCTGCCTTAAGGTATTTGGTCTGACTGTTCCCTTTACTTAGAGTTCTTAGCACAAGGATTAGTTCCCTATATTCTCCATCTTGTGATGCCTGTCCCACTTCTTCTCATCCAACTTTTTGTTCTAGCCATTGCTGGGGCAATTACTTGAGTGCAGGAAAGGCCTGAGTGCACTTTACTCAGCTGCACCCTGCCCCTGGGTTTCTCTGGCCCACTGCATGGGGTACCCGAAGGACACTGCTCAAGCTATTCTTGAACCTGTGTGAGCCTGGGAGTGTGAAGAAATCAACACTGTTTGGGTCAACCCTTGACCTGGTGGTGGGGTGGAAACCAGACCTGGTGGTAGGGTGGAAGCCAGTGGATAAATATACTCATGTTGTGTCAGGTAGATGATCCAGAGGTGCCTTCTACATGGTTCTTCATGTGGGGCTGGACACACCTGGTCACAGCATTGTCCAGCTCAGTACTGCACTTTTGGATATGCTTCTCAGCTTTTCAGTTTTACTCTTTTCTATTATTTTCACTACATAAACCACCTTGATGGAATCCCAGTTTCTTTTAAAGAAGCCAGAAACTAATCTCATTTATCTCCTCACCTCAGTTTTTGCATAAATTCCCTTTCTGTTCTATTTAACGGAGAAGGAAATGGCAACCCACTCCAGTATTCTTGCCTGGAGAATCCCAGGGATGGGGGAGCTGGGTGGGCTGCGTCTATGGGGCTGCACAGAGTTGGACACAACTGAAGCGACTTAGCAGCAGCAGCAGCAGTTCTATTTAAAATTGCTTACCTCCTCTCTCCTCCAACTTCAGGATTTACTATCCTCATCACCCTGTTTCTTTCACAATAGTGATACCTTCAGTCACACTGTGATTTGATTATTATGTTCTTTTATTATCCTTCTCAAACCTTTAGGAAATTTGCCCTACCAATTGTTATCAGTCAGTTTTGTTCTTGGATTTATCTGTAACCTAATTCAGTAAAAATATTGTTCTGTAAGTTTACTGAATATATTTACTGAATGTTCTATGAATATAAAGTTGACCACAGTTCAAATATTGAGATCTTAAAGGATTTAATATTTAGAAGTAAGGCAGAAACAGGGGACTGAATGAGAAGCTAGGAAGATAGGAAATGGTAGTATCATTGTACTCAAGAGAAGAGAGGATTTTAAAAAGGAGAAAGGTAATTCAGATAAAACTTGCCGAGAGGCTGAGTTGCATGAAAGCAAGTTAAGTTACAAGAGTGGCCACTGGTGGTGAGTGGGAGCAGTTTCAGGGACAGAATGGGAATGAAATGGTTTATTACCAAATGCTATTTCAAACAGTTGAGACTGAAGCATTTCTAGATATTTCCTGTGATGAGAAGCAGAGATCTGAGTTTATAGGAGAATATAAAATCATGGAAGGGAGAATGTTAACAATTTTTTAACAGAAAACTGTAGTTCTATGGAGGAGGAAAGATAAATGGCAAATAAGATGCTGCAAACATTAAAGGATTTTATGTATAATCCCACCTACCCTCACAACAAACTCTAAGTGAGGTGGAACATCGCAATTCCCCAGTTACAGAGAAGGAAAATAGACCTGGAGATAAGTGATCTGTGCAAGGCCACGCAGCTAGTGTAAGTAGCAGTCATGATTTAATTCAATATCTTCAGATTCTAATTTTTTTCATACCACATGGAAAGAAACTAGCTTATTTTCAACTTGGATATGCTGAATTTTTTGCATTAAGGTGTTTTAATGGAAGCAATAAAGTCTAGTTATTTAGGACACTGGAATTGGAGAAAGCTAGAACTCAGCTATCTAACACTACTATGGTATCTGAGAGATGAAGTTTCCAAAAATTTAATTTTCTAATATTAAAAGAGATTAAGTTCTTTCAGTACTTACTTTGCCCAGTATTACGTTAATGTTTCAAATCTAGTATCTTATTAATGCTCATAAACTTATTAACTGGACCTAGAAAAGAGTATCTGTGCTGAAACTGAGCCACTCCAATATTTAAAGATTTTAAAGAAAAGAGAAAAAGAGGGAAAGGTTAGATTTTGTTAAGAATAAAGGGCTTTTTTTTTTTTAATGGAAATCAGATATCAGTCTTGAAGATAAGAATTTTCCTGTGATGAAAAAGCATTATAAAGAAAAAGGAAAGAATTCTCCTATGATGAACAGAAGGAGCTGGAAAATGGGTAGAGGGAGAGCCACATGAATACGGAGGTTGACATGAATTTAAGTGAAGGAGAACAGAAAGAGGTGGCTCATTTTTTTTTTCCAATAAGCTAGAGGCAGGGCTGTATTACAGAGATTTGTGCATATGGAAGGGACCTGGGAGATACATTCTAGAGCAGTTGTCTCCAGGAGAATTTTCTGCAGTAATGGAAATATTCTGTATCTGAATGGTCTGATATGGTAACCACTAGTTATGTATGCTGCTGCTGCTGCTAAGTTGCTTCAGTCGTGTCTGACTCTGTGCGACCCCTTAGATGGCAGCCCACCAGGCTCCACTGTCCCTAGGATTCTCCAGGCAAGAACACTGGAGTGGGTTGCCGTTTCCTTCTCCAATGCATGAAAGTGAAAAGTGAAAGCAAAGTCACTCAGTCATGTCAGAGTCTTCACAACCCCATGGACCACAGCCTACCAGGCTCCTCCATCCATGAGATTTTCCAGGCAAGAATACTGAAGTGGGTTGCCATTGCCTTCTCCTACTGAGCAGTTAATACGTCAATCACAGTAAAACACACTGAGTTTTCAGTTCAGTCACTCAGTGGTGTCCAATTCTTTGCGACCCATGAACTGCAGCACAGCAGGCTTCCCTGTCCATCACCAACTCTTGGAGCTTGCTCAAACTCATGTCCATCGATTGAGTTTTAATTTTTACAAACTGAAATAGCCGTGTCTGGCTACTGGCAACCACATCAGATGTAGCAGTACTAGAGAAAATTACAAGTTGTGTGATTAATAGGAGCATTGGAAATTGTATGCTTTATTTGATTTACCCAGATACCTAAGTCTGAGATTTCTGAACAGAAAATTGGCTTTTATGATTGTGAGTTTAGCTTAATTATGTAGAAAAGATATCAAGGTTTATTTTAAAGAAAATGAATTGGCTTAAATGTATTTTTACTTCTTTTTATCAAGATATTTGACATCACCAAGAACACAGAAAACACTAGCTTTTCTCTGTTCTTTTATGAAACTGTCTTATGATATTCATTTTAATGATGTGTAATGTTCTATCTACTAAATGAGATTGAGTTCCTTGAGGGTAGAAATGTGGGTTATGCGTCTCCATGTCTATGAGGACTAATAACTGATTTTGTTCAAGGTCCAGCAATGGAAATAAAGGCCTAATGCTCCCAGGAAGTTATACATAGGAGAAGCTACCTTGTAAAAACTGATGAAAGAGAATTTCCAGGAACCATGGCAGCCTCTAATATTACCTCAACCCATCCAGCTGCCTTCTTGTTGGTAGGAATTCCAGGTTTGGAGCATCTGCATGTCTGGATCTCCATTCCCTTCTGCTTCGCCTATACTTTGGCTCTTCTAGGCAACTGCACCCTTCTCTTCATTATTCGAGGTGATGCAGCCCTCCACGAGCCCATGTACCTCTTTTTGGCCATGCTGGCAATCATTAATCTGGTCCTCTCTTCTACAACACTTCCCAAAATGCTGGGCATCTTCTGGTTCCAGGATCGAGAGATCAACTTCTATGCCTGTCTGGTCCAGATGTTCTTTCTCCACTCCTTCTCCATCATGGAGTCGGCAGTGCTGCTGGCCATGGCCTTTGACCGCTATGTGGCCATCTGCAAGCCACTGCACTATGGCACCATCCTCACCAGGCCACTCATCACCAAGATCGGCTTGGCTGCTGTGACTCGGGCTGTGACACTAATGACTCCTCTCCCCTTTCTGCTCAGACGCTTCCACTACTGCCAAGGTCCAGTGATTGCCCACTGCTACTGTGAGCACATGGCCGTGGTAAGGCTGGCCTGTGGGGACACTCGCCTCAACAACATCTATGGCATTGCTGTGGCCATGTTCATAGTAGTGTTGGACCTGCTTTTTGTTATTCTGTCTTATATCTTCATCCTCTGGGCAGTTCTACAGCTTGCCTCTCAGGAGGCCCGCTACAAGGCTTTCGGGACCTGTGTGTCCCACCTGGGTGCTATCTTGTCCACCTACACACCTGTGGTCATCTCCTCAGTGATGCACCGTGTGGCTCGGCGGGCTGCCCCTCATGTCCACATACTGCTGGCTATCTTTTATCTGCTCTTCCCACCCATGGTCAACCCCATCATCTATGGTGTCAAAACTAAGCAGATTCGTGATCATGTGCTGAGTCTATTCCGGAGAAAGAATGTATAGATATATACTTCTTTTTTCTTAAGCACTAGTCCTGAACCCATCAATCCAGTGGATACTGAACTGAGATGGAGAGGAAAAACCTCAATAGGAAAATTTGAGTTTGGCAGTTCTCCAGTGTAAGTCCATTTCCTCACAAATGCAGTCAGATCAAACCAGGTATGTTCCTGTAGTTTCATAGCAGAGGTTTGACCTATTCTTGTAGGCTCATCACATGTGTAAGGACAAAATAAAGACTCTTCCAAAGTATTTCTGTCATCTAGGTGAAAGACAGTAGAAATACTGGCTGAGATTGGTACAAGAAGCTGAGATTTTGGTCAGTTCTTCATCTACACTGAGGAATTGAACCACAAATTTAAGACCCATATGCCAATATCGCAACTAGTACTACTGAAATTGCCTCCAAATCCTTTCTGATAAGTGGCCTTTTAGCTTATACCACTCTTTAGCCAATTACCACTCAATGTAATTAGCTCTACAGTTGAACAGTCCCATGTCTAATGAGTCTTATTCCTCCCATTGAGTCAGCTTCTGAATTCCTTTCAGACTCATACTAATGGCCAACTTTTACTGGACACTTATCAGGCATCTTCTCCTGACATCCTTTTATACAAACATCACCATGTAACTAACTCTTCACGTGTATATGTCTTTTGTCTCCAAAACCACTATTGTAATATTTATTGAATGAATGAAGAGTTTAATACCATCTTTAGGCTATGAAACGTAGAAACAGTAATTAACATCATTCCATCATAAAGTTAAGACTTCTGAAGCTAGAGAAACAAGTTACAATATGTAATTGTGGCAGGTTGAATTATTGTTCAGATATTTATTCTCTTGTCCCTCTACCATGGGAGGGGATTTTTCTCACTCAGGAATGTTAAATCTTTGCTATGTGACTTTCTTTGGCCAGTGGAATTTAGTGGTCTTGAAATGTGCCACAATAATAAAAGATGTTAAAATGTGTCTGTAGCTGGGCTCAGTCACTCTCACTTTTCTCCTCTGCTTATAAGAATGATCATGCTCCCAGAGCTTTTTTCCACCCTAGACCAAGATGGAAAATATACATGAAGCAGATGTGAATCTGACTCACAGACTGGAATACAGCCATAGCTGACCCACAGTGTTCCTGTAACATGAGTAAAGATGATTTTGTTGTTTGTTTGTTTGTTTTTTAGTAAACCACTTAGATTTGGGAGTTGTTTCATCACATAACCCAGGGAAGGCTGACTGATGGAGTTGTGAGCTCTTTGTTGCATTCCAACTCATGACAGTTCAAGACCAAATATTTAAAGGAAATAAAATGCATTATTTCTTCTTCTATTATATCCTAAAATTGATACCACTTCTATTTATCTTTCTGCTTTGGTTTCTTATAATTGAACACTCCTTCAGTCAGTTCTTTGTAAAAGAATCTCATACCCAGTTTTCATGAAGGTCTCTTATACAACCATGTTCTTTTTTATTGTGATCTTTTTCTTCAGTAATAAGAAATTTTCTTCAATTCTAAAAATCAAGAAACCTGATAGTCTCTGAAAAAACATTTCCAGGCCCATGCCATGTCACAGCTTGCATTGTAGGCACACATGAAGAATGCTGGTCTCAAGGATCTGAGCCAGCTACCCTGTCACAGTTTGATTACACTAGACTGCTTCCATCATGCAAGTGGGGAGCCAATGTTTTGAAATAGACATTCAGAATATGGTTTTTCCTTCCCTGTATGCAATGCTTCTTCCAAACTTGTGTAAAAGTTTCTCATTCATGTTCGACTCTTTGCAACCCCATGGACTGCAGCCTGCCAAAGTCCTGTCTCCATGGAATTCTTCCGGCCAGAATACTGGAGTGGGTAGCCATTCCCTTCTCCAGGGGATCTTCCCAACCCAGGATCGAACCCGGTCTCCTGCATTGCAGGCGGATTCTTTAGCAGCTGAGCTATCAGGGAAGCCCTCTTCAGAACTTACCTATGGATTTATAGAATGCCTTACCCACCATTATGGTATTACATTGTTTAAGAATTCAGCGACTGAACAACGGAACAAAGGAACTACTGAAACAGAAGGTACAGTGTCAAAGAACTGTTACTTTGTGGATCAGTACCAGCTTACTGAGGAATCTTTACTAAAATACACTGTGAGAATAACCAGTTTGGGGCATGTGTCTTTGGATATGAGTGCTACAAAGTGGAAGCCCATGTTTGTGTTGATAACATGCACGCTAAGTCACTTCATTTGTGTCCGACTCTGAGAGATCCTATGGACAGCAGCCCACCAGGCTCCTCTGTCCATAGGATTTCTTCAGGCAAGAATACTAGAGTGGGTTGCCACACTCTCCCCCCTCCAGGGGATTTTCCTGACCCAGAAATCAAACATGCGTCTCCTGCTTCCCCTGCATTGCAGGTGGATTCCTCACTGCTGAGCCACCGAGAAAGTCCCTTGTGTAACTTTACGACTACAAAATTAATGGTTTGAGGAACCTTATCACTTTGGTTCTCTCAGCTCCCCTGTATGGGTCTGATTCATACCAAAACATTAAAGTAATTCAGAAAATGGGGAAAAACAAAAGGGAGTGTCAAGGAACTCTTGCAGAGTGACAGTTTACCTGGCTGAGAAACAGAATAAAATGGACAATGATGGAGCTAAAACAAAGGGGCTGATCAGCACTATCAGAAATTGGAACAGAGCAACGGAGCCCTCTCCTCTCCTTGTGCCCTAACCCTAAAGGGCCCCAAGCAAATTCACCCCAGTTCAAAAACTTAAATTGTTGGAAGGCAAAGATTATAATGAAATCTGATCAGGAAATGCAAGGGACAATTATTTGTCATATTAATCAAGGCACAAATTTGAAGTCAACCAGGACCATGTGGGGACTTCCCAAAGGTTTTCTGTTTTCCTTGCTTTAAAAAAAAAAAAAAAAAAAACCTTTAGTCTCCTGTGTGTTAGTTGCTCAGTTGTGTCCAACTCTTTTGCAACCCTATGGACTGTAGCCTGCCAGGCTCCTCTGTCCATGGGATTCTCCAGGCAAGGATAGTGGAGCGGGTTGCCGTGCAACCTGGAGGTTGCCTCCTGCATGGGATCTTCCCCACCCAGGGATCGAACCCTCCTCTCTTAAATCTTCTCCATTGGCAGGCAGATTCAGTATCATTGGCACCATCTCAGAAGCCCAACTAGTCTCCTAGACCCTGTGAATTCCAAAGAGCAAACTTGACTAGTTATTACAGAAGTGAGGAAATGCAGAAAAAAAGAACAGCCACATACTTGAGTCATTTTTACAGAAACCAGGACCCCACCAGATAGAAACTGCTGACCAGGGCCACAGAGACCCAGTCAATCTGGAGCAAGAAGAGTGATGACCAAAATAACATGAATATTTGTTGCTTATGACCCAGCTAATCAAAAGAACCCATAAGCTGATCATGAACCTAAGACCCTTTACCTTTACTTTCAGTCTTTAAAACCTCTTTCCTGAAAGCCATTGGAAAGATTGAGGTCTTTGAGCATTAGCTGGTTATTCTCCTTGCTCAATGCTCTACAAATAAACACTGATTTTCTTCATCATAACCCTGTGTCAGCAGATTAGTTTTGCTGTGTGTCAGGCGAGTGAAACTGGTTTGGTAACCATTTTGGTGATGACAAAGGCACTACCATCCTGAGTGGGCATTTGCCCATGGCACATTGGCACTGACTAGTGGCGGCTCTCGGGTTCTGTACAGAAGATACATAAGGACCTTTGCCTCATGAACAGTCCCAAGTGCTTGGGGCCATTGACATCATTGGCTGATGCTGCTTTTGACTTTGTGATCAAGGAAATAAGCCACTTGCTTGTTGAGATGCCTCTGATAAGTATCAGAGCTCATATGCACTGGCTCTGCATGTGATATTTTTTCTCTTAGTCATTTAGCTCTGTCTGTGATGGGGTATTGATTGGGTGGGATTATTCCCTATTGCACTATGGAATCTAACCCCAAAAGACCTCCTTGTAGTTGCTCATTTGCTATTTGACAACACCAGCTGTGAACAGCTAACACTGGGTAACTCAGAGCTCTGTCCCATTTTGTAGCTGTGTAGGGTATATTTTCAGAGAAGGCAACGGCACCCTACTCCAGCACTCTTGCCTGGAAAATCCCATGGATGGAGAAGCCTCGTAAGCTGTGGTCCATAGGGTCACTGAGGGTCAGACACGACTGAACGACTTCACTTTCACTTTTCACTTTTATGCATTGGAGAAGGAAATGGCAACCCACTCCAGTGTTCTTGCCTAGAGAATCCCAGGGATTGGGAAGCCTGGTGGGCTGCTGTCTATGGGGTTGCACAGAGTCGGACATGACTGAAGCGACTTAGCAACAGCAATGTCTCTCTAAATTGTAATACCTTCTACTAGAACTGTTTTGTTTTGTGAAAAGGGATAAAAATGGAGTGAAGTTCCTTATGTATAAACTTTTATGATGTATCAAAGGGAAACTTCAGAAAATGTAACATGCCCAGAATTATGATACAAAAGAAATTCCCTCCAATAAGAAAATATTAAAGTTGCATCCAACTGTCAGGAATTTAAGTGATGACCCATTGAACAAATAAATGCTCCCACAGCACTGCCATGGCTTCACAGGTGGCTCAGTTCAGTTCAGTCGCTCAGTCGTGTCTGACTCTTTGTGACCCCATGAATCACAGCATGCCAGGCCTCCCTGTCCATCACCAACTCCCAGAGTTCACTCAAACTCATGTCCATCGAGTCGGTGATGCCATCCAGCCATCTCATCCTCTGTCGTCCCCCTTCTCCTGCCTTCAATCCCTCCCAGCATCAGAGTCTTTTCCAATGAGTCAACTGTTCCCATGAGGTGGCCAAAGTACTGCAGTTTCACCTTTAGCATCAGTCCTTCCAATGAACACCCAGGACTGGTCTCCTTTAGGATGGACTGGTTGGATCTCCTTGCAGTCCAAGGGACCCAAGAGTCTTCTCCAACACCACAGTTCAAAAGCATCAGTTCTTCAGTGCTCAGCTTTCTTCACAGTCCAACTCTCATATCCATACATGACCACTGGAAAAACCATAGCCTTGACTAGACGGACATTTGTTGGCAAAGTAATGTCTCTTTTTAATATACTATCTAGGTTTAAATATGCTATTTAAAATGCTAATATGCTATCATGCTATCATAACTTTCTTTCCAAGGAGTAAGCGTCTTTTAATTTCATGGCTGCAATCACCATCTGCAGTGATTTTGGAGTCCCCCAAAAAAAGCCTGACACTGGTTCCACAGTTTCTCCATCTATTTCCCATGAAGTGATGGAACCAGATGCCATGATATTAGTTTTTTGAATGTTGGGCTTTAAGCCGATTTTTTCACTCTCCTCTTTGACTTTCATCAAGAGGCTCTTTAGTTCTTCTTCACTTTCTGCCATAAGGGTGGTGTCATCTGCATATGAGGTTATTGATATTTCTTCCGGCAATCTTGATTCCAGCTTGTGCTTCTTCCGGCCCAGCATTTCTCATGATGCACTCTGCATAAAAGTTAAATAAGCAGGGTGACAGTATACAGCCTTGACATACTCCTTTTCCTATTTGGAACCAGTCTGTTATTCTATGTCCAGTTCTAACTGTTGCTTCCTGACCTGCATACAGATTTCTCAAGAGGCAGGTCAGGTGGTCTGGTTTTCCCATCTCTTTCAGAATTTTCCACAGTTTTTTGTGATCCACACAGTCAAAGGCTTTGGTATAGTCAATAAAGCAGAAATAGATGTTTTTCTGAAACTCTCTTGCTTTTTCCATGATCCAGTGGATGTTGGCAATTTGATCTCTGGTTCCTCTGCCTTTTCTAAAACCAGCTTGAACATCAGGAAGTTCACAGTTCACATATTGCTAAAGCCTGGCTTGGAGAATTTTGAGTATTACTTTACCAGCATGTGAGATGAGTGGAATTGTGTGGTAGTTTGAGCATTCTTTGGCATTGCCTTTCTTTGGGACTGGAATGAAAACTGACCTTTTCCAGTCCTGTGGCCACTACTGAGTTTTCCAAATGTGCTGTCATATTGAGTGTAGCACTTTCACAGCATCATCTTTCAGGATTTGAAATAGCTCAACTGGAATTCCATCACCTCCACTAGCTTTGTTCATAGTGATGCTTTCTAAGGCCCACTTGACTTCACATTCCAGATATCTGGCTCTAGGTGAGTGATCACACCATTGTGATTATCTTGGTCATGAAGATCTTTTTTTGTACAGTTCTTCTGTGTATTCTTGCCACCTCTTAATGTCTTCTGCTTCTGTCAGGTCCATACCATTCCTGTCCTTTATCAAGCCCATCTTCACATGAAATGTTCCCTTGGTATCTCTAATTAATAGAGAAATGCAAATCAAAGCTACAGTGAATAAACAACAGCACTGCTAATGTTGGATGGAGGAAAATACAGGAGATAGGGAACTTGACAGCAACTGACACACCCCTACCAACTCAGGTGGGAGCTGAAGGAGGAAGAAAGCACTGGAGCGAAAGAAGGATGGTCTCTTCCTCTGTCCCTGACAGGGAACCCACTTTGGCCAGGAAGCCACTCTTGTGCAGGCAGAACAATTTCCATGAGGCAGATTCCCACACCAGTTAAAATGGTCCTCATTAAAAAGTCTACAAACAATCCTGAAGAGGGTGTGAAGAGAAGGGAACCCTCCTACACTGTGGAATATAACTTTGTACAGTGACTATGGAGAACAGTATGGAGGTTCCTTAAAAAAAGAAGAAAAAAAAATAGAGCTACTCTATGATCCAGAAATCACACTCCCAGGCATATATCCAGAGAAAATCATAGTTCAAAAGGATACATATACCACAATGTTCATTGCAGCACTGTTTACCATAGCCAACACATGGAAGCATCTTAAATGTCCATCGATAGAAGAATGGATAAAGATGTGATACATGTAAAAAATGGGTTATTATAAACAGTGCTGCAATGAACATTGGGGTACACATGTCTCTTTCAATTCTGGTTTCCTCGGTGTGTATGCCCAGCAATGGGATTGCTGGGTCATAAGGCAGTTCTATTTCCAGTTTTTTAAGGAATCTCCACACTGTTCTGTATAGTGGCTGTACTAGTTTGCATTATATAGAGTGAAGTAAGCCAGAAAGAAAAACATCAATACAGTATACTAACACATATATATGGAATTTAGAATGATGATAATGATAAACTTGTACGCAAGACAGCAAAAGAGACACAGATGTATAGAACAGACTTTTGGACTCTGTGGGAGAGGGAGATGGTGGGATGATTTGGGAGATGGCATTGAAACATGTATAATATCATGTAAGAAACGAGTCGCCAGTGTAGGTTTGATGCAGCATACAGGATCTTTTGGGGCTGGTGCACTGGGATGACCCAGAGAGATAGTATGGGGAGGGAGGTGGATGGGGGTCAGGATTGGGAACTCATGTATACCTGTGGTGGATTCATGTTGATGTATGGCAAAACTAATACAGTAGTGTAAAGTAAAATAAAGTAAAAAAAAAATTTTTTAAGGGTTATTACTCAGCCTTTTAAAAGAATGAAATAATTTCATTTGCAGCAATATGGATGGACCTGGAGATTATTGTATTAAGTGAAATCAGTCAGAAAGATAAAATATTATATTGCCTATATATGGAATCTAAAAAAGTGATACAAATGAATTTACAGAAGGTCTCACATACTTAGAGAATGAACTTACGGTTACCAGAGGAGAAACACTGGGGGAAAGGGACAGATTGAGAGTTTGAGATTATATTGATATGCATATACTGCTGTATTTAAAGTAGATTACAAAGACCTACTGTGTAGCACAGGGAGCGCTCCTCAATATTCTGTAATATCCTAAAGTGAAAGAGAATCTGAAAGATACATATATACATATAACTGAATCACTTTGCTGTACATCAGAAACTAACAGTTAATCAACTATGTTCCAATATAAAATACAAATTAAAAAAGATATTTAGTGACAAATTATGTTTTCCTTTGTTTTGTACAGTCCAGTCTGTTATTAGTATCTCATTCTTGGCCCACAAAGCCCTGTCCTAGACAGTGTTAGAAGGAGCACAGATAATGTTTGCTTCCAAAGCTGATTACAGATCTGATTTAATGTATTTAAGATATAGGCTATGGAGAAAGTTAACCTCTAATGCTCTTCTGCACCTCTTCCATCAGGTGAGAAAGATTTTCTTGAGTTGGTCTGTAAAATCTATTAAATGGAGAAACCTTACTTTAAGCTTTAATATGACTCAATTCAAATGCATTGACTTAGTGAATAGTTATTTCTAAACATCTGTGGAAATCATATACAACATAGGTCACCTATTTTTTTTCAATTCACAAATTGCTTGGTTTATTATACACAATTAGCACACAACACAAATTAAAGTGGGGAAAATAAAAGAAGAGGGCAAAGAACCACTTCCAGGAGAAATCCAGGAAGGAGGCATCTTAGCATGAATATTGTCTCTGGCCCAACAAGAGGTCTCCCAACAGGTGTGAGTGGGCACTGCCTTCTGCTCCCATACAGCACTCGGCAGTGTGGGATCAGGTTCCCCAGCAAAGAGCCTTCAAGTCATAGCTCACCTATTAAACTCCAAAGGCAGAGCTCAACTGGACAGGGGGATTACTAAACCAAAGTTTCAAAAGCTAGATATGAACCTCTATGGAATGAAATTTCTCCCTTTACTGGGTTGAGTGTATAACCTGTGCACAGGTTCGGAAGACATACTACAAACAGTTTTATATCAAAAGTAAAGTTTAAGGAGAAGGTGGGGAGCAAGTTTCTAGAAGTCTCTAGTTTTTCCTCAGGTTCCAGAGAAGTAGAATCCTCTAAAGAGTAAAAATCAGATTCTTTCTGTGTTGATTCCTCTTGATAGCTCCTGCCATCATCATACTGGCTCCCGGTCTGAAGGAGGCAGTTAAGGATGTATCTCCCAGGTTTAAACCTCCCAGGGAGAAACAAAAAGAAACAGTGATGGTAATAACAATGCTATTTAAGTACCTGGTGTAACTGTTTCCTTACTAGCCTCTTTATATACAGTATCTCAATTATAACAATTGATATTTTATAATACTACCAGCTGCTAAGTCGCTTCAGTCGTGTCTGACTCTGTGCGACCCCAGAGATGGCAGCCCACCAGGCTCCCCCGTCCCTGGGATTCTCCAGGCAAGAACACTGGATTGGGTTGCCATTTCCTTCTCCAATGCATGAAAGTGAAAAGTCAAAGTGAATTTGCTCAGTCGTGTCCAACTCCCAGCGATCCCATGGACTGCAGCCTACCAGGCTCCTCTGTCCATGGGATTTGCCAGGCAATGTACTGGAATGGGGTGCCATACTACCAGAGATAGGTATTATTCCCACTTTAGCCTCGAGGAAGTGAAGCAACTTGTTTACACAGTGGGTATGTCACCAAGCTGGCTTGCAAATTCAAGCCACTGGAGCTTCAGGGGCCAGATTTTGTAACATGTCCTAAAGCATGATACCCCACAACCCATGAGAAGCCCATGAGGACAAAGCAGGAGGATAAGCCAAACTGAGAAGTCAGGTTTTTTCCCTTCCTAAGAAACAGGATTTTATGTTGGGAAGTCTAGGTTCAGAAAGATGTAAAGGCCATGTACAGCTCCTTTCAACTCCTCAGGGTCCTTACCTCATACTGTAAACAGAGTGAGGGGCAAAGGCTACAGTACCTCATCTGTAGGCAATAGCCATTTGTCTGTTTTGAGGTTAATTCCGGACTCTACCACCACTTCAAGTACTGGAAGGATGTCACACTTCCTTAGAGAGTGACAGGCAGGCCGAGTTCTAATCCCAAGAAGATTCTTCATCCTTCCTCCAGAAAGGCCTTTCTGATTTCTACATGGTGTCCTTAGACTAGCTGCAGATTCCAGGTAGGCCATACAACTCACACGAGTAGCACCTGGACCCAAGGGATCATGACTCAACTCAGAAGTCTGTCCTCCATAGACTTAAGATCTCTCTGGACCCCTGATATATGGTGTAGATAGCTCCATGTCCAAATATAGAAATCTTTCTATCCTTCTGGGACAAAGCCTGCTATTTTCCTTCTCCACTGAGATAGTGGGAAGGTTACAAGTGGAATTCCCTTGACTCCTGATCAGAATGCTTGTAAGTGCCAGGCCTCAGAGGCACTTGCGGAGCCCCAGGCTCTTGCTGACACTACCTATCCCAGGTAAGATACTCTTACAAGGAAAACCTAGAAAAGGAGTAAAAAGAATCAGTAAGCATTCCCAGCCTATAAGGAAGAACAGGCTTGGGAGCCTTGGGCATCCAACTTTAGATCATGCTCCTATATAAGTCTCCAAGACCCAGAGGGAGGAATCCTCATGAAAGGGGACTTAGAAAGGGTGGAGTCCACAGAGTTATGCACAAGGAGACTGAAGAGGACTCTGGTTTACCAGCCAGTACAAGACCCTGCAAAGTACCTCCAGGTGCTTTAAAACGGCATAGTATATTTTATTTTCCTTTAACATAGCCAGGCACTATGTTAGTATAAGGAGTGCAACAGAGAATGAGAACGGACATGCTCCCTACTCTCACAGAACTGATATTCTGTCCAGGGAAACAGGCAGGTGAGCAGGCAATCTGGAATACTGTGTGCACAGCACAAAGACAGGCCTCTTAGGCTGATACCTAAGTTGTGGCAGTGTGCCGTGTATAAGTATTAGCCAGGAGACGAAGATGAGTGTGCAATTCTAAAACCAGGAAAGAACAATCAGTAATTATTAGAAGTGAAAGAACATGACACATTTGGAGATAGAAAAATTCAGACATGTAGAAAGGTAGTGAGCAGGATGAGAGTGCTAAGTGTTGTGGTTTGTGTTCACAGTATTTGGATATAGCTCAGGTGGGAGCTGTCCTGCTGTGAGCTCTTATACTCACAGCCCCACTGAACGGGAGCTGCAGTAGCCATCTGTGGTATTTAAGGACTAAGGGCTGCCCTTCAGACTAAAGAAACATAAGTTGAGTATTAGGGTCTTAGGGTCAGGATAAAGATAGCAAAGTTAACCCTAAGGCTCAGCCCATCTCCATCCAGCAGGTGAAATAGATCCCCCCTGCCCTTGCCCAGGCACCAGTACCCTTTTCAGTTTCATGGTATTTCTTGAGATTAATAAGAAGAGGAAGAGATGAAATGGAGGTGGAACCTCTGTCAGCAAAACAGCTCTGTGTTGTCAGGTATGAGGAAGGAAAGAGATAAATCAAATCCAGGACTTGAGTCCAGTTCATAGGACCAAGGGTATTTGGCTTGATCTAAGGAGGTCTGGCATATAGAAGAGCCCTGCCTACTTTTGAGAGAAAACAGTTCTTATGCCCATAATTCACTAGGTATAGACTTAGTTCTTATGTAATTTGATCTGTGAGATCCTCCTACAACACGTCTTTTCTGCCCAAACCTACAAAGGAACAGTGGTGTGACTCCCAGGGTGTGACTCAGTAGTGATAGGACTCATAATATCAGAAGTGGAAGACAGACACTGAGACAGCTTCCCCACTAACACAGGAGGAAGGTAATCACTGTAAGGAAGACAAACATCAGAACAGAAGACAAGTTCACTGGGTAAGAACCGCTCATTTTTCCATTTAAAGACTCTTTTCTAGAGGGAAGCAAGATTTCTTAACATGATTACACTTTATTTACAGCATCCAGTTATGAAAGCCAGTAAATTAGGAGATATGGGTGAAGGAGGCAAGTCTACTTTATTGTAAATCTAGAAATCATGGTCAAGATAACTTAGCCCTTGATGACCATGAGATTATAGCTCTTTTGCCTTTGGAGCTAGTTCCGTGAAGCTGTCCAATTTCAGATGTGTCCTAATGAGGAAGCAGGCAGCTTTGAGATGACCCTGGTGAAAATTGTAAACTATTGGGATCTGGTCTGATATATCCAAAAAACAAGAGGCACAGTCAAGGGGACAAGTGAAGAGGCCTGAAAAGGGATAAGAAGACTGACACGGGATGGTGGAGACCCAAGATTAACCACAGGGAGCAGCATCACTTCACTTAGGCCAACCAGGTTAAGGTAAGATGCAGTTGTCAGAACACAAGTGCGGGGGAAGGGGTCACTTTTCAGGAGCTGTGGCCTTTGGTAGAAAGTCACAGCACTGCCAAACATGCCTGGCAGGAAGGGGGATGGGGAGTAAATTCTTATCTCTAGTCTCATCTTATCTCCTGCCTCATATTGGTGGAGACAACTTAGAAACCAGAGTAGAAAACCACTTAGAGTAGAAACGACTTAGAAAAGCAGTAGTGCATAAATGTCAGCTTCTGGGAACACAGAACAGGATCTGCGGGGACAGATGGAGAACCAACAGCACAATGGGGAGTAAGCCAAGACAGGTTCCCTCCAGCCTGACTTCTAGCTCGCCCTAGCTCCTCACCTCAGTCACAGGCTGGTTCCTGTGCACCCCTTTTCTTCCCAGCCCCACTGACCCAGCCTTTTCACCTTTTTCCTTCTACTCTCAACACTTTCTCTATCCTCATTCGTAGTCATATCTAGGAGAACCTTGAGATGAGAGAAAGCCCAGCTCACGCAGAGGAATTCTGTGGGATAAAGTCATTACAGCCGGCTTACATGAGTTGTCACCTTCCAGCACTTCGGCTACCTAGGGAGGGAAAGTCCAACGTTCTTTGAAGTTTATTGAATGCATCTTTGGTTTTACATATTCGTCTTAACTGTTCAATAGTTTAATCTTACTGTGCCTCAGACACTGCCTTCTCCTTTAATCTTTATAACTTCTCTAGGACATACTACTTAAATTTCCTGTAGAATGAGGTCAACTGTATTTAATGAATGGGATAAAGAAATTTACCTCAAGCTCCTATTGCCAAGATCTGAAGTCAGGTGTGGAAAATTCCAAAGCCCAGACTGTTGACTGCTCTGCTATATTCATCCCAACGAGGCTCAAGATGTAGAAGACAAACTTTGTTACATGCTTCTTCCCTTAACATTCCTCTAGTATACATAGAAACATATTCTGGTATGACACATTAGACCCTGAAAGTATATAAAACTATTTTTATGTCTTCTTTCTAAATATATATCTCCCCCTTAGCCCATTACTATGGACTCTGAGTAAGGGCATTTCTTTGGCCCAGTGTTCATATAGGTTTCATGCTACCCTGCCCTGAATGCTATCTTTCTCCTTCCTGGAGAGAACCCTCTCCATTTCTGGAATCTTCTCCTAATTCAGCCTCCAAGAAAGTCATAAAGTCCTTGCAAGGATCTACCTTTGGGCAGACACACAAACTGAGGTCCATTCAGCTCTCATCTTATCAGAAATCACTCCGTTCCACCCTTTGGAAAGTCTTCATCTGTCCACATCTATCTTGATTTGGCCTGCAGATTAAATACTTCAGCTCATTCAATAGCCAACACTGGCCCCAGATTAAATTTTGATGTAGAATAGACTCTAGAGAGTCCCAGGGGGCTGTCACTTTATCTTTCAGCATCAATATATCTCTTATCAATGGAGCCTTCACTCTGAATCTTGCCAATACAACTCTGAGAAATACTTCAGAGAAGACCTACAGAGTTTCATGACTAAACAGTCACCTATCTGCCTTAAGTTAATTTTTATTGATGCCAGAACAGTACTCCTTGAGTCATACTGCATAAATATACTCTTACACTCCATTTAAATATGTATTTTGTCTTGTGTTTGGTAAACTCATGGCATAACACAGAAATAACCTGCTATGACATTATTCTGTAACTTCAAAGACATTTTATAGAATCTTATACAGTCAGTGAGCCTATTCATTATTATAGGACCTAAGAATATTCTTTCCTTATTTCTGGGGGGGAAAAGCTCTATCATATTTTGGGACAAAAGTGAGAAAGTGCATTTGTAACTAGCCATGCTCACTTTTCATAATGTCTGCTTAGCACCCAGTTCCTTCCAGCTGACTGGCATTCCAGGACTGGAGTCCCTGAATACCTGGCTCTCCATCCCCTTCAGCTCCATGTACCTGGTAGCTGTGGTGGGGAATGTCACCATTCTGGCTGTGGTAAGGGTGGAGTATAGCCTGCACCAGCCCATGTACTTCTTTCTGTGCATGTTGGCTATCATTGACCTGGTTCTGTCTACTTCCACTATGCCCAAACTGCTGGGGATCTTCTGGTTTGGGGCTGGTGATATTGGGTTGGATGCCTGCTTGGCTCAGATGTTCCTCATTCACTGCTTTGCCACAGTGGAATCAGGCATCTTCCTTGCCATGGCTTTTGACCGCTATGTAGCCATCTGCAACCCACTCCATCATACCACAGTGTTCACTCATACCATGGTGGGACGTTTGGGGATGGCTGCCCTCTGCCGAGGTGTCCTCTACATTGGACCCCTGCCTCTGATGATCCGCCTATGGCTGCCTCTTTACAAAACCCGTGTTATCTCCCACTCCTACTGTGGCACATGGCTGTGGTCACTTTGGCATGTGGTGACAGCAGGATCAACAATATCTATGGATTGAGCATTGGCTTTCTGGTCTTAATCCTGGACTCAATGGCCATCACTGCCTCCTATGTGATGATTTTCAGAACCGTGATAGGGCTGGCTACTCCTGAGGCCAGGCTGAAAACACTGGGGACATGTGGTTCCCACATCTGTGCTATCCTGATCTTCTATGTTCCCATTGCTGTTTCTTCCCTCATTCACCGATTTGGTCACCAGGTACCCCCTCCAATCCACACCTTGCTGGCCAACTTCTACCTCCTTATTCCTCCAATCCTCAATCCTATTGTCTATGCAGTCCGCACCAAGCAGATCCGGGAAAGACTTCTCCAAATTCTCAAAACAGAAACTAAGATCAAATGACTGATACTTCTCTTAAATAGGCTCATGGAGAAAGCACTTACATATGGTGGGCAGTTTCCCATTTGGGAACTCCAGAGAGTCTGAGATGTTGAGTTCTGTGTTCTCTGGGTTTTAAAATTCCAAAGGAATGCTAAAAAAGAAAGTATAGACTTGTGGTTGCCAAGGGGGAAAGCATGGGAGAGGAATGGAGTAGGAGTTTGGGATTAGTACATGCAAATTATTATGTATAGAAAGATGAACAAGGTCCTACTGCATAGCTTAGGGAACTATATTCAATATCCTCTGATAAACCATAATGGAAAAGTCTAAGAATGTGTATATATATGTATAGCTGAATCACTTTTGTACAGAATTTAACACTGTAAATCAAGTATACTTCAATAAATTTTAAAAAGATTTCATTGCTCTCAATTCTCAAGTATAGGTGTTTTTTCTAGTTACTAAAGTATATGTAAGCTATAGAGATGGCAAAACAATGACAACATCAGTAACACAAGTAGCAGTGTTTATTCAGCACTTAATTCTTACAAATACCCAGATATTTTATGGGATAGGTTGTATTGTTCACATTTTAAAAACAGACAGAGCAGAATACTTACTTTGTGAACTATACAGACTTGACCTGCCTAGATCAAATATCCTGTTTGGAGTTTATAATATATTGTGGTGTTATACAATATTACTTACTGGCTTTAACACTTAAATCCTAAAAACTGGGTCATTTTATCAAAGTGGGCTTAGCTGCAACAAAAGAATTTTCTGATCTAAGCCTTTAACAAATGAGATGCTGTTGAAAGTTGTATTAAAAACAAGAAGCATTCTAGAAAAAGACTGACTTGTAGGTCTGTTAGGTATGAGGAATACCACTCATGAAAGAATGGCCTAGAAAAGAAAAATCAGCTCAGAGCAGCGCAATGAGTCTAGAAGATCATGTCTCAGCATTGTCCTCATATCTTCCCCAAGGCTGCTCACCATGGGGCCTGAAGCATGTGAGGACTCCATGGAAAGGAAACCCTTGCCCTTGCCACAGAAACTCTCATTAACCCTGATCCATCTGTAGGATACCTGATCAAAATATGCTGTTTAGACAGATCACAAAATAAAGGGATGTGTGCTAGCATGTCTAGAAGCACTGACTTTACCCTCTGGATTAAATACCCTCCGCCCAATATCTAGAAAATGGCCAATATATAGCACTTAGATATCAATTGAAAAAGTCACTAATGTAATTCTTACAACCCCACTGTAAGGGCAGAAATTACTATGCCTTGCAGGTGAGGAAACTGATGCTGCCAGAAGTGACATAAACCCAAAAGTGAACTTGGGGAGTTTTGAGAGGTTAAAAAAAAAAAAAAAAAAAACTAGGAATTGAGATGTTTGCTTCTAATGTTAAAGCTTTTAGCCTTTTTAACCCTCCTTTACTTCATTTGGGAAAGAGCTGAAGACTACCTGCCAACGTCAGATGTACATGTGCTCACTCAGCTATGTCTGACTCTGTGACTCCATGGACTGTAGCCTGCTGGGCTCCTCTGTCCATGGGATTCTCCAGGTAAGAATACTGGATTGAGTTGCCATTTTCTTCTCCAGGGGATCTTCCCAACCCAGGGCCTGTGTCTCTTGGGCTTCCTGCATCAGCAGCAGATTTTTTTACCACATTCTTCAGCGGTTTTCCAAGGTCAGATGATTGTGCATTTAACATTCCCAACACAACAGCCATTAGCTACAACCATTATTCTCAGAAACCAGAGAACACAGATCACCAAAGCAGTCTCCTCTCAGAGCAACAGAGAGTAGAACTGGATTCTATCAATGTCCAATGACAAACTCCACAATTCCATAAAATAAAATAGGCAAGATGTTGAATAAAAGCATCTGCCTGCAATGCGGGAGACCCGGGTTTGATTCCTGGGTCGGGAAGATCCCCTAGAGAAGGAAATGGCAATCCACTTCAGCACTCTTGCCTGGAAAATCCCATGGACAGAGGAGCCTGATAGGCTACAGTTCATGGGGCTGCAGAGAGTCGGACACTACTGAGCGACTTCACATGTATACAAACTGTCACTGGGCCTGTTATAAATGGAAGTAGTCAAATGCAAAGAAAAGATCACTTCATGGGAATCAGAAAACATGACTTTCAGTTTTGCTTTGGCTATCCCAATTAACTGGAATAATTCCACTTAATTTGAATAAGTGGAGTTATCTAGAATGATACATCTAGAATGTGTTCTAATTTAGTTTTAATTACATTCATATTTCCTCGAGCATCTCTAACTTCCATCCCATCACTCCATCATGGCATTTATTGTTCCTGAGTCTTATGTCTGAGTTTGGAGTCAAATGCGCTTAACTGTAAATGAAGAAGCAACCATAAGCAAAGTTCTGTTTTATTCATTCCCACCATGGTTGGGGGCCAGGGAAAAATGTTTATAGGGCCAAGTATATGCTCACAGGCTCTCAGGGACATTTCTGTGGAATACAAGAAAGGGCAAGACTCAGAACTCAGAACCACCTCTAAGACTAGTTTTAATATATCATCATACCACCAAGTTAACCTCAGGAGAAAAGTTAGAAACATTCTCCTTCAGCGTAGAACAATTTCTGAGAGTATCCTCAAGGGAGTTAGACAACTTGAACCCAACTTATGGCATTCTACCTCTGGATTCAGGCTAGGAAGTGTGTCGTGGTCATTGACAATAATACATACGTATTCTGGGTATGGATTTGCCTTTCTTGCCAACAGAGCCTTGGCTAGCACTTCTATTTGAGGGCTTCCTGAGTGTGGTTCACAAGCAGGACATCCCCCATGACATAGTACTCAAAGAACAGACACTTCAGACAAGCAGGATAGGGCTTATGAACATGGGACCCACTGGTAGTATTACATTTCCTCACCAGCCAGAAGCAGCTGGCCTCACAGAATGCCAGAGCCATCTTCTTAAAACACAGCTAAAAAGCAGTGCAACAGGCAGAACTTCACAGGGCACTTTGCAGAAGTAGAGTCCCAACCTTTAGAACACAGCCTATGAACTGAACCAGACCTCTACATGGTGCTAGCTCCCCAACAGGAAGAATACAGGAGTCCAGGAACACAGGAGTAGCTGCAGAAGTATTCCATGTATCACTCCCAGTGATCTACTAGGGGAGTTTTTCTTCCTTTCCCTGCAAATCTTCATCCTACAGGATTGGAAGTCCTGGTCCTCAAAAGGTAGTAGACTCTTGCCAAGATATAGCAAGGATTCTACTGCGCTACAAGTTACAGCTTACCATCACGCTCCTCTGGTCCCCTATGTCCAGGAACAAATAGCTGAGAAGGGAAATTAACATACTGGCAGGAGTAACTGAATTGACAAGAGAGGACTGCTTATAGAACGTGTGCCAGGAAAAATTTGTATGTGCAGAAGTCAGGTCATCCCCTGGGGCATTGTGTCATGCTCCCTCACTTAATTGTAACCATGAGTGTACATATGCAATAATCCCCAAATAAGAACCTGAATAAGGTTTCAGCGCCCTCAGGAATGAAGGTCTGGATCACTCTACAGGCAAGCCATCAAAACTCATGATGTTGACGGCTAAGGGTGAAGGGAATTCCAAATAGGAGAGAATGAGTTAACAGCTGTGGCTCTGAGTAGAATTTTAGAAACTGGAGCTACAGAGTTTATCCATAGCAAGAAAGGCCTATGGAACTATGGTGAAACTTCTCCTAAAATCTAAAGTAGGTCTGTGCAGTGTAAGAATGCATTATAATGGCCATAAAACAAATGCATTTCAGATTTAACTGCAAGGAGCATATCTGATTGACAGCCTCAGTCATTATGCTCTGGAGTTTATAGCATTGCCAAGCTCTGGTTATGAGCTGCTTCCAATCATTGGATGAGCACAGCACTAAGGCACAGGCCTATTGTAGTGTGATACTGGATTCCTCATGAGCTCTGTTGGCTCACGATGCAGCTTTGCCAAAGTGGTCTTAGAAATGATAGCTTATGGTGAACGATGTCAGATTCATGATCTCTGAAGATTTAGCTTCGGGACCAGAGACCAGTCTTGATCACTCAGGTCCCTTTTATGGCAGAAGTTTTATTACAATGAAAAGAAACAGAGAAAGCTTCTGACATAGACATCAGGAGGTCAGCGGAGAGTGCCCCTTGGCATTGGCAAGTTGGTATAAACCCCCGACAAGTCTCCCCTTTCTGGGGCTGCCTTCAGTCATTACAAATCACCAGGAGACCGCAGAGCAGGGCTCATCACTTGCTTCACACAGAGCATGTCACTCACTCACACAAGGACACCGTAGAGTTAATAAAGTAGAAAACATATACTGAAAAAGCAGAGGCTAGAACTCTGAGTGTTCTTACTGTGTCCTGAAGATCCTGGACGAGCCCCCGAGATGATAGCTTATGGTGAATGGTATCAGATTCATGACGTCTGAAGATTTAGCTTCGGGGCCAGGGACCAGGCTTGATCACTTAAGAGCTTTTGTGGAGCAGAATTTTATTAAAATGAAAAGGGACAGAAAGCTTCTGACAAAGACATCAGAAGGGGGATAGAGAGTGCCCCCATCCCTAGTCTTAGCAAGGGAATTATATAGTTATTACAATAAATCAAAAGAATGTCTTGAGGTTGTAGAGATCTTACCAGACCCACTCCCACAGTTTACATTTTACCATATCACGATTAGTCAGAAGGTTTTCAAGGAGGAGAAACAGTCTCAAGCAGGATACATTTTTATATAATCCTTAGGAATGAATGTAGAAAAGAAAAAAAAAGTTTGTCCTTTCCTCTTCCTTGAGAATTCCAGACCCCTATCCCCTCCTTGTAAGCCCCAAACCCCTTTCTCCTTCAGGGACCCCAGACTTATCAACCTGCCTCGGAACTGACTCTCTCATTAATACACTCAAGTTTAAGACTTTTCTTCTCTTCTTTCCTCCTTCCTGCTCATATCATAACTGCATTGTGATTTCATGGTTCTTCCAGCCTCAGGATTCCTCTATCTTACTTCATGAGCTTTTAGATGGGTCTACTTCTGACACTAATTTAATGTACCCTCAGAGTGCAAATTCCAATGCACGTATGGTAACTCCAACAGAAAAATCAACTTGTGTTCACAGGTCAGTCCTGTGGGGAAAGCTAATACCTCTGACTATACACCTGATGGCGAAAATGTTTACATATTGAGGTATAGGGAAGTTTTTTTGGCTTATACATGGTTCAGCTTGAATACGGTATGAACTCAAACCACCTCATTTATGACCTACGAAACATATAGCACGTGGCCTTTAACCATTAAGGGAAAGAGTGTCCATTTAAAAGCAAAGGATGTTCATGTACACTCGTGGCTGATTCATGTCGATGTGTAGCAAAACAAATACAGTATTGTAAAGCAAAACAAACTAAAAAATAAAAATTAATTAAAGAAGAAAAAAACAATCTTCACATACAAAAAAAATAAAAAATAAAAAAAATAAAAGCAAAGGATGACTCCCTTCCTGCGGTTTTCATGTTAACTCTCCTTCAAAGGTAAAGTTTCCTTCCCAGACACCAAGGCTCTGTTGTCTCATTGTATACATACTGTCTCTTTTGAAACTTTGAATATTTGCATGTCACATTTATACCTTATCAGATCAGAAAAAGGAACATGAAACTATGTGGAAACACACACAAACTGAGCAGTTTCTTGTATGGAGATAAGAGGCTATCTCCTAGCCCTCAGTTTGGCTCAAGAAACTCTTCCTGCTTTAGGTTGTTTATTACATCCATCAATAAGCTCCTGATGAGATTCTTCTCAAAGACTGCTCTCAGACCTTGGAAAATGAAAGCTGTGTAACTGTCATGATCCTCAATACATAGATTACCAATGCTTTTTTTCCTTACCCTGAAACAGAAAACATAAGGGATGTTCTAGTACAGATAAATCTGAAGGATTTTGTTTCAAAAGTGTCCTCAATGTCCTCAAACATTCAAGTTCAGTATATAACCGAAGCAGAGCAGGTTGTATGCCTGAACTTAACAGGCATTTTCACCATTCACTTGGTGACTCAGCTGGTAAAGACTGCCTGCAATGCAGAAGACCTAGGTTCAACACCTGGGTTGGGAAGATCCCCTGGGGAAGGAACTGCTACCATTCCAGTATTTTGGCTGGAGAATTTCATGGAGTCACAAAGAGTCAGACACCACTGAGTGACTTTCACTATTCACAGTGCCTTATAACAGGGGTCCCTAACCTCTGGGACCTAATGCCTCATAATCTGAGGTGAAGCTGATGTAATAAAGTGCACAACAGATGTAATGCTCTTGAATCATCCCAAAACCATCCCCCACCCTGTCCATCGAAAAATTGTCTTCCAGGAAACTGGTCAATGGTGCCCAAAAGTTGGGAATCACTGCCTTATGAGAAGGGAGGCAGTTGCAAGAATAGCTTGAGACTGCCCTAGACTAGCAGATTGAAGAAACTGAGCTGAGACAATGTCAATTTTCCCCATAACAGCTTATTTTTAAGTGTCTGGTTACTACCATTGAGTTACCACTTTAAGTTTTCATTCATAAGTTGCTCCTCCCTCTGACTCCCATCTGTTGTATGCAGAACATATGGGAAGAGAGTATAAAGGATATATTACTAACTGCTTGGCCCTTGTCAGGACAAGACTTCTGAGCAGCTCTGGGTTTTTAGATGAAGCAGACTAAAATACTGCTGGAGGTACCTCAGCAAGTTGTGTGGATGACCAATGTGAGTTGTTTGGACTTTCTTCTGACAGGAGGCCTCTTTCTCCATCTGTTCCCAGAGGTTTGCCCTGTCTTCATCTCTACTGAGCCTACTCGGAAAGTGCCTGTTACTTATTTAATAGCTATTACCTAAAGGAACACTCAGCCCCAATCCTAAACTTTGATAGAACGTTTATAACTCATAGAATGATCTTCACCCATTTTGGTTCACAACCACAAGTGTTAGTGCCCCCAGCCCTCTTATACTCTTAGGACTGACAAGTTACACAAGGACATTTCTGCCCACAAGTCTGCTTTCTATTAGTAGGTTTCTTTCTTTTGTTTTGTGGGGAAAGGGAAGATTTACTGTCTGTCTGTGGTGCTTCAGACTCTTCATCCTAGCTTGACAGCTGCAGTTTTAGAATTCTCAGCCTCTATAATTGCATAAACCAGTTCTTTGTAATAGCTTTCATATGCTTACTTTATTAAACCTGTTCCCTGGGAAACTGAGTAATCCACACTACGGTAACTATAATTTAAATTGCATGCCCACACAGAGCCCTTTCTATTTTCCATCTGTTCTTGGACTTCTCTCAATCCATATAAGTCCCTATGACCCCAAATACCCTATTCTGGTCTTTTAGGATGAGCAACTTTTGATTCCCCTTTTTCCTCTCTTGATTGAGGACCAGTTTGGTGGAGAGGAAACAAGGAGGAGGACTCCCAATTTTCTGAGACTCAAGTTTAGTTGTTTTCATTAAAAGTGTAGGAATTTTAAGTTTATACCTTTAACACTCTGTGTATGTTAACTAGATTTGTTCTTTGGTTTCTAGACCTCTCTTCCTTGGACCTTGCAAGTTCAGACTTAAGGAAACCACCCATTGGCTTCAAGCACCAGTAAAAGGAAGGAGTCTATTATCCCTGGTCAGAGTTTTCATTCAACACAGGTTTCCCAATGAAGACACTGAGTTCAACTTGAGATTTCAATGAGGACATTGAGATCAACTTAAGCCCAACAAGATTACCCAGCTTTTGAGACAGATGTCTACATGGTAGAAAGTTCTTTTCCTTTTTAAAAAAAATTTTTATAACTTTTTACTTTGCATTGAGGTGTAGCCAATTAACAAACAATGTCATGATAGTTGCAGGTGAACAGTGAAGGGATGCAGTCATGCATATACATGTATCCCTTCTCTCCCAAACTCCCTTCCCATCCAGCCTGGTACATAACATTGAGCAGAGTTCCAGGTGCTATGTAGTAGGTCCTTATTGGTTATCCATTTTAAATACAGCAGTGTGTATATGCTCATCCCAAACTCCCTAACTACCCCTTCCCCATATACTTTCCCCTGGAAACCATTAGCTCTTTCTTGAAATCTGTGAGTCTGTTTGTTTTTTAAGTTCATTTGCATCATATTTCTTTTTAGATTTCACATATAAGGGATGTCATGTAATATTTCTCCTTCTCAGACTGATACTTCTGAGTTTCCACATTTACAGTGAGGCAGTGGTTTCAGAAATAGCTCATTTCATGAACTTCATTGAAAAAAATTGGAATCCCTTATTTAGAACTGTGGTGTTGGAGAAGACTCTTGAGAGTCCCTTAGACTGCAAGGAGATCCAACCTGTCCATTCTGAAGGAGATCAACCCTGGGATTTCTTTGGAAGGAATGATGCTAAAGCTGAAACTCCAGTACTTTGGCCACCTCATGCGAAGAGTTGACTCATTGGAAAAGACCCTGATGCTGGGAGGGATTGGGGGCAGGAGGAGAAGGGGACGGCAGAGGATGAGATGACTGGATGGCATCACTGACTTGATAGACGTGAGTCTGAGTGAACTCCGGGAGCTGGTGATGGACAGGGAGGCCTGGTGTGCTGCAACTCATGCGGTCACAAACAGTCGGACACGACTGAGCAACTGAACTGAACTGAACTGAATCCTCATCTTTGAGCTTAGGAAAATTGGCTAAATCTCTAATAATGAGAGCTAGAGTGAAGTTATTATTTTTACTCTGGCACTTAGAAGAATGTTTTATGCTGCCAGGAGAATATTCATAAGTTTATAAATCTTTTCTCCAGTAGCTGCACCAACAGTACACCTGAAACATATTAGAAATGCAATTCTTAATCATCTGAATTAGAAACTCTTGGTGTCTGACTCAGCGACCCCATGGACAGTAACCCACCAGGCTTCTCTGTCCATAGGATTCTCCAGGCAAGAATACTGGACTGGGTTGCCACGCCTTCCTCTAGGGGATCTTCCCAGCCCAGAGATTGAACCCATGTCTCTTACATCTCCTACACTGGCAGGTGGGTTCTTTACCACTAGTGCCATCTGGGAAGCCCTAATCTTCTGAATTGGAAACTCTTGGGATAGTGGTCAACAATCTGAGGGACAGAAGGTGGTTTTAGGTGTTTCCAACACATGCTGAAGTTGGAGAACCACTGTTTTATACCAGTTCAGTTAGAATCTGTGGGGGATCTATTGCTTTTCCAAACTCCCAGTGTAGCTTTTCAGAGTTCTCTGGGTGATTTCCATGTACGGCTAAGGTTGTTAACCAGTGCCTTTATTTTTCATTAATTGTTACCGTCTTGGTGCAAATTGAAAGTTATTACCAAATCTTTACCTCTGGTCCAGACCTCCCTCATTGTGTTCAGGCCTATATATCCAGCTGATCTTATAGAGAACTTATTGTGTGTAGGGCCAAGTATTAAGGGATTTATTAATACAATTTACTACTTTACTTAATCCCTGTGAGGTAGCTATATTCAGAGAGCTTTTACACTTGAAGAACTGAGGTTTTTAAATATCAAATATCCTACTCAAAAATAAACAAATGTTCAAGTCCAGATTCAAGAAAATGACTTGAGGATAACTACACTCTGTTGTTCTTCATTTAATATTTTGTTGAGGATTTTTGCATCTTTTCATCAGAGATCCTGGCGTATAATTTTCTATCATTTTACTCTCTTTGGTTTTGGTATCTGGGTAATGGTGGCTTTGTAGAATAAATTTGGGAGTGTTCTGTCCACTTCAATTTTTTGGAATAGTTTGAGAAGCATAGGTATTAGCTCTTGTATGTTTTGTAGCTATGTGATGCTGCCCATTCAGGACTTCGTTTGCCAGTTTTTTCATTACTAATTCAATTTCATTACTAATGACTGGTGTCTTGCCGCTCACACTGTTCACTGACCTCAGGGTAGAAAAGGTGTGACAGGGAAGCTGGAAGAAGAAGAAAGGAGCTGTGGGGACTGCAGACATGTGTATTCTCTCTGGGCAGCAGCAGCAGCAGCAGCAGCAGGGAGTCTTCAAAAATTACTGATAAACAAAGACTGACAAAAGTGGCCTATGACCAAGCAGGCGCGCAGGCCCAGTGCTACCAGGGTCAGCAGTATCATTGTTTACCGAACATAAGGTATGAGGCAGTGAGGGGGGGCAAGAGAGCCTGACTGACACCGTGTTGTCAGTTAATTTCTCAATTGGTTTGTTCCTTTTGTCTATTTCTTCCTGATTCAGTGTAAGACTGTATGGTTTTAGAAATGTATCTACTTCCTCTAAGTTGTCCAATTTGTTGGCATATAACTATTCATAGTAGTCTCATATAATTTTTATAATTTTATTATTATATTTATGATTATACTATAAATTATATTATTTATTATTATATTATAATTATTATAATTCATTTTTATATCTGCAATTTTGGCTGTTATTTCTCTTCTTTCATTTCTTATTTTATCCTATCCCTCTCTCTTCTCTTCTTGGGATTCCCTGGTAGCTCACCTGGTAAAGAATCCACCTGCAATGCAGAAGACCCCAGTTTGATTTCTGGGTCAGGAGGATCCCCTGGAGGAGGGATAGGCTATACCCACTCCAGTATCCTTGGGCTTCCTTGGTGACTCAGCTGGTAAAGAATCCACCTGCAATGTGGGAGACTTGGGTTTGATCCCTGGATTGGGAAGATCCCCTGAAGGAAGAAATGGCTACCCACTCCAGTGTTCTGGCCTGGAGAAGTCCATGGACTGTACATTCCCTGGGATTGCAAAGAGTCAGACACGACTGAGCAAATTTCACTTCACTTTCTTCTCTACTTGGTAAGCCTGGCTAAAAGTTTATCAACTTTGTTTATCTTTTCAAAACCCAGCTCTTCGTTTCATTGATCTTTTCTGAATTTGTTTTATCTGTTTTATTTCCTCTCTAATCTTTATTATTTCCTTCCTTCTTCTGATTTTGGGCTTTACTTCTTTTTCTAACTTTTTTAGGTGATAGGTTAGGCTGTTTGACAATTTTCTTGTTTTTTGAGATAGCCCAGTGTCACCATGAACTTCTCTCTTAGAAATGCTTTTGCTGCATCCCATTTTAGGAAGCAACAGTTAGAACTGGACATGGAACAACAGACTGGTTCCAAATAGGAAAAGGAGTACGTCAAGGCTGTATATTGTCACCCTGCTTATTTAACTTCTATGCAGAGTACATCATGAGAAATGCTGGACTGGAAGACACACAAGCTGGAATCAAGATTGCTGGGAGAAATATCAGTAACCTCAGATATGCAGATGACACCACCCTTATGGCAGAAAGTGAAGAGGAACTAAAGAGCCTCTTGATTAAAGTGAAAGAAGGGAGTGAACAAGTTGGCTTAAAGCTCAACATTCAGAAAACAAAGATCATGGCATCTGGTCCCGTCACTTGATGGGAAATAGATGAGGAAACAGTGGAAACAGTGTCAGATTTTATTTTTCTTGGCTCCAAAATTACTGCAAATGGTGACTGCAGCCATGAAATTAAAAGACGCTTACTCCTTGGCAGAAAAGTTATGACCAACCTAGATAGCATATTCAAAAGCAGAGATATTACTTTGCCGACTAAGGTGTGTCTAGTCAAGGCTATGGTTTTTCCAGTAGTCATGTATGGATGTGAGAGGTGGACTGTGAAGAAGGCTGAGCACTGAAGAATTGATGCTTTTGAACTGTGGTGTTGGAGAAGACTCTTGAGAGTCCCTTAGACTGCAAGGAGATCCAACCAGTCCATTCTGAAGGAGATCAGCCCTGGGATTTCTTTGGAAGGAATGATGCTGAAGCTGAAACTCCAGTACTTTGGCCACCTCACGCGAAGAGTTGACTCATTGGAAAAGACTCTGATGCTGGGACGATTGGGGACAGAGGAGAAGGGGATGACTGAGGATGAGATGGCTGGATGGCATCACTCACTCCATGGGCGTGGGTCTGGGTGAACTCCAGGAGTTGGTGATGGACAGGGAGGCCTGGTGTGCTGCGATTCATGGGGTTGCAAAGCGTCAGACATGACTGAGCGACTGAACTGAATTGAACTGATAGGTTGTGGAACTCAAGGTATCTTCCTCTTGGACTTCTTGGTTGACTTGTTTTTTTAGAGCATTTTTGTTAGGCTCCTTATGTTTGTGTTCCTCCCAATTTTCTTCCTGTAATTCATTTTGAGTTTCATACTTTTGCAATCAGAAATGTATACATGCTTTATATAATTTTATTTATGTCTTAGTGTCAGTCTCTTTGGATCATCTTGTTTGGGGTTCTTTGTTTCCTATACCTGGAAATCTGTTTCCTTTTTCAGGTTTAGGAAGTTTTCAGCCAAAATATCATCAAATATATTTTCTTCTCCTTTCTATCTCTTTCCTCTTTATTTGGTCCCTATAATGTGGTTGTTGGGCGTCCCTGGTGACTCAGTAGTAAAGAATCAGCCTGCCAAACAAGACACACAGGTTCAACCCCTGGATGGGGAAGATCCCCTAGAGAAGGAAACGACAACCCACTGCAGTATTCTTGCCTGGGAAATCCCATGGACAGAGGAGCCTGGTGGGCTATAGTCCATGGGGTCACAGAGTCAGACACAACTTAGTCACTAAACAACAACAAATGTGATTGTATGTTTCATATGCCAGAGTTCCCTTAAACTATTCTCATTTTTTAAATTCATTTTTCTACTATTCTGATTGAATGATTTCCACTACCCGGTCTCCAGATTGCCAATCCATTCTCCTGCATTCTCTCAGTCTGTTATTTATTCCCTTTGGTATATTTTTTTTATTTTGCTTATTATAGTCTTCATTTTTTTTTTCTGTTGAAGTTCTGAGTTCATCCATTTTTCTCCCAATCATAAACATACTTATGACAATTATTTAGAACTCTTTATCTGCTAAGTTGCTTACTCTTTATTTAGTTCTTTTTCCAGTGTTTTGTCTTTCTCTTTTATTTGGAGTTTATTCATTTGTCTCCTCATTTCGCATAACTATGTGGGTTTTTTAAATATATATTTATCAGATATATCAGTTACATTTCCAAATCTTTAACGAGTGACATTTGGTAGGTGTCCTCTGGGTCCAGCGGTGCAACCCCTCCCCCAACATCAGAGCCAGGAGCTCCAAGGATATCTCCATGTGGACTGTGTACACCTTCTTTTGGTAGCTGGGTCATGATTGCTGCAGACACACTGGCAGGCAGGGCTGGTCTCTGGCCCAGCTGGCCTCAAAGGATTGAGACTGCTGCAGACACCCTGTTGAGTGGAGCAAGTCCCTGTCCTAGTTACCTATGAGGGTTGGTGGGCAGAACTGGCCCCCAGCCTGGCTGTGTGAGGCTGGCCATGGCGACTTCAGCAGGTGCGCTGGTGGGTGGGGCTGGGCCCCCAGGGTGGGAACTGTTTGTAAGGGCAGCCATGACCTCTGGGGTAGCCCACCAGGTGAGGCAGAAGCTACACTGGAGGGGCCAGCTGCGGCAGGCAGGTTGGGACGTATGGGTCCTCAGGATGCATGGTGTTAGCTAGGTAGACTGAGAGTGATAGAAATAGCTCATGGGGATTTTCACACCTATATTCAACAGCAATATTGGCCTACAGTTTTCTTATGATATTTTTGTCTGACTTTGGTATTGGGGTAATGCTGGGCTCGTAAGTTTGGAAATATTCCCTCTTCTGTGATTTTCGGACAGATCTGAGGAGAACCAGCATTAATTCTTCTTTTAAATATTTGGTGGAATTCACAAATGAGGCCTGCTAGTCTTGTACTTTTCTTTATTGCCAGGTTTTTATTACTGATTAAATTTCCACACTAGTTATAAGTCAACTTACACTTCCTATTATAATTTAATTTGGTTGGTTATATGTTTTAAAAGCAATCTTAGGCCTCTATACTCCAGCTACACATAATGTAGCTACTCTTTCTGACAGGAGTATACACTGAATATAACTTTCTTAACTCTTGGCCCTCAGGTGGTGTGGACTCATCATTCTTCCATTATGGATGATCTCCTGGGATGTTGAGATAAAGTGAGATTCCTACATAACATCTTTAAACTTGAAACTTAAATTAACTAAGCACACCAAGGTTGAGGAGAGAGACTATATGAAGGGAACCTGACCCAAACCCTAACATAACAAAAGCTGGTGTCAAGGGAAAGGCAAAAAAATTTTAAAAATCAGCTTTGGATTTAGAGAAAGTTCATAAAGGAACAAGAGATCATATTGTTGAATTAGATATGTTATGCTTATAGGAAGTAGGGATCTAGGCTATGGCCAGGGAGGCTGTCATAATACTGGTTTCATTGGTTGGATGGCGTCACCAATTCAATGAATAAGAGCTTGAGCAAACTCCAAAAGATAGTGTGGGATAGGGAGACCTGGCATGCTGCAGTCCATGGGGTCACAAAGGGTTCAACATGACTTAGGGACTGAACAACAAATAGCTTATAGTCACAATATCCAAGTAAAACCTAGATAAAGTAGGCAGGATTTGAGGGAACAAAGTACCTTATATTACCCCTTGACTCCAGTGTGATGTCATAGGGACAGGAATGAAAGTCATAAGAAATGGGAGTGCCCATGGCTTAGATAACTATTGGAAATAACTGCTAGAATATTATAATATTTAGGCTCAATCCCATTTGCTTCTTGCTGCCTTTGTGCAGTCAATATTCATTTTTAATTAAAGAACTTACATCTGTGTCTCTTTTGCTGTCTTGCGTACAGGTTTATCATTACCATTTTATATGCCTATAAGGCTGCTCATATTTCTTGTTCATGCTTTGTTTGTATGAAAAATGAGTGAATACATAAGGTAACTTTCCTTTTGCTATTTGTGACTAATGATGGTTGCTCATGTTAGAGATATTACTTGGCTCTGGGAACCTTATAATATTGGACTTGTACTGGAACCAAGACCATTACTTCTTCAATGGTGAGGTATATGACCTACAGGCTGTGACATTTCTTGTGTAAGGTTAAGGATAAGCAGACTTCTGTTTTGGAAAACAGCTTCTTTTAAGGCATGCTACATTGTATTTCTTTATGTATTGTTAGTATTTATTGTTAGTTTTAGGCTTTCCACCTGTCCTAACCATGCTCTTAAGAAACAAGCAAGAAGTTTTGAACTAAAAGTGTAACATCGTGTGTGTGTGTGTGTATGTGTGTGTGTGTGTGTGTGCAAATGTCAGAGGGAATTATAGGAGCAGAGATGGGAAATGAGTGTAAGTCACTGGTCTCCAGTTACATCCTTTCCTCTGTGACTCCTTCCAACCATCTAACAAGAGCTTAGAGATTCTTTTTCAAAGCTAGTAGTATGAATAGGCAGGTATATATAAATAGATATAGAACTAGAGATAGGTAGAGATACACATAATTTCTAAGCAGTCTGGGGAAACAAAGGAGTCACAAGATAAATGTAGAAAATGCATATGTGAAAGATTTAAATAAGGGCTTGTGTGACCACTCAAATGCTAGTTGTCAGGATTAATACTTGAGAATTCTATAGTATGTAAATTTGTACTGGATAGAGGAAAAGAGAGGGAAAAAAGAAAGCATAGGTCAATATCCCCATTTTCTATGGAAACATGAGAAATGACCCCAGATTAAATGTGTTTTAAATGGTCTTTAAGGTTTTCTTCATTCCACATAAGTCACCTTAATAAAACATTTTTATGAAACATTTTGAAAAAAACATTTCCATTTCCCATTTGTTTTGCTTACCTATTTATTACTTGATACTGGGCCTTGTGATAGAACACATAGAACACAACCTATTGCACTTGATATTTCCTTCTTTGTCTCAGGACATAGACAGAAGTCTAGCATCCCTACAATAACAATTCATGTACAGCCCCTAGCATAGATTTAGCACTCAATAATATTTTGTGAATGGACTAGTAAATAAAATACATCTGTGTGCAAATAAAGAGTTGCATGATACATAGACAAATGGCAGAAAGACTTGTCTTACTGAAAGTATTAATGGGAGAGATTGTTCATGGGGATGTAGAGGCCAAAAGAAGTCAAACAATAAGCCAACTTATTTGAAGAAATAAATCTTAACAAGTAAAGCTGTCTATATTGGAGCCTATAGTCCTGGAAGATCATGAGCTCCCAAGACTGGTAACTTTTAAGCAAAGATGGGGCACAAAGATGGGTCAGACTAAAGGGACATTCCTGCCTCAGGTGAAATATTGGTCCTTACTCAGACCTTGACGGGATGATTTACCAAATCCACTTCATAAATAAATGCAAAAGCATCTTTGTGTTCTTAGTGACGTTGCCAACAGAAAAGTGGATCCAACCTTTGCCTCTGATAGAAGAATGGGCTTTTTGAGGAGACAGCAAAGTCAGTGATTTGAGTCCAGAGGTTACCAGACTACACAGAACCTTAAGCCCAGATCAGACTGGTGACTCTGAGTTGTAGGATATCAGTTAGCTTTTCCTGTGTACCAGGAAAGAACTAAGGGCTTCCCAGGTGGTGCTAGTGGTGCTAATGCAGGAGACATAAGAGACAAGGAGTTTGATCTCTGGGTTGAGAAGATCTCCTGGAGAAGGGAATGGCAACCCACTCTAGTATTCCTACCTGGAGAATCCCATGGTTAGAGGAACCTAGTAGGCTATAGTCCATAGGGTCACGAAGAGTCAGACATGATTAAAGTGACTTAGCATACATGCAAGACAGAAATGAGCATGGAGACTCTGGCAGCCCCCTACTACCTATCATTCCCTCACCCCCACTTCAGCATTCCACCAGTCCCACTCTGTCTCCACCTGCCCCTCAACTTCTATGCCTGTCTGATCCAGACATCATTTATACATCCTTTCTCAGGAACAGTTCTGAGACTCGTTCACAAATCTGCTTGGTCTTCACCCCATAAATCATGGGATTGACCACAGGTGGGAAGAGCAGATAGAAATTGGCAAGGAGGATGTGCACATGTGGAGCAGCCTGGCGAGCTACCCGGTGCATGACTCAGGAGATGACAACAGGTGTGTAAAAGCTAAAATAGCACCCAGGTGGGACACACAGGTCCCAAAGGCCTTGTAGCGGGCCTCCTGAGAGGCAAGCTGTAGAACTGCCCAGAGGATGAAGATATAAGACAGAATAACAAAAAGCAGGTCCAACACCACTATGAACATGGCCACAGCAATGCCACAGATGTTGTTGAAGCGAGTGTCCCCACAGGCCAGCCTTACCACGGCCATGTGCTCACAGTAGCAGTGGGCAATCACTGGACCTTGGCAGTAGTGGAAGCGTCTGAGCAGAAAGGGGAGTGGAGTCATTAATGTCACAGCCCGAGTCACAGCAGCCAAGCCGATCTTGGTGATGAGTGGCCTGGTGAGGATGGTGCCATAGTGCAGTGGCTTGCAGATGGCCACATAGCGGTCAAAGGCCATGGCCAGCAGCACTGCCGACTCCATGATGGAGAAGGAGTGGAGAAAGAACATCTGGACCAGACAGGCATAGAAGTTGATCTCTTAACCCCTGAACCAGAAGATGGCCTGCATTTTGGGTACAGTTGAAGAGGAAAGGCCTGAATCAGTGGCTGCCAACATGGCCAGGAAGAGGTACGTGGGCTCGTGGAGGGCTGCATCAGCCTGAATGGTGAAGAAGAGGGTGCAGTTGCCAAGCAGGGCCAGTGTATAGGCTGAGCAGAAAGGAACAGAGATCCAGGCATGTAGGTGCTCCAGGCCTGGGATCCCCACCCACAGGAAGACTGCTGGATGAGTTGAGGTGATACTGAAGGCTGACAGGGCCAACAGAAATTTCTCTCTCAACAGAAATTCCCTTCCACAGGGCAGTTCTGGACAGTGCACAGTGTCAGCAGGATTACAGTGTTCAGGTTCAAACTCTGATCATTTACATGGAAGGCTTAGCCCTTGATCTTACTACTGGACCTTAAAAAAAATTAGAAAATAATCCTAATATGAATTGTGGAACATTATATTTCACCTCTGCCCTTAAGATGCTCATAAAACTATTGACTGGTCAGGACATTAAATAGCAATAGAGTTAGTAGGCATCCTTCATTAAGGAATTAAGTGGATGAACAGTTTTTGTGGTCTTTGCGTAGTCAACTACAGTCCTATGAAGGACACAGATACCTATTTGATTCAAAACTTACCCAAAAACATTCACTGTCTTCCTTTGCCTCCCAACTCAACCTATACTCCTATTACAAAAGGGCATTTCTCTTCCGAAATGTAAAGCTTGAATACATAACAAGCAATTAAGTCTGATTATTCACTTCCTATGATAATTCACTCCCCTCCAAGTTCTAAATATTTTCTCTAAGAAAGGCTCTTAGAGAATGTCAATATGCCAGCAAATTTGGAAAACTCACAGTGGTTATAGGACTGGAAAAGGTCAGTTTCATTCCAATCCCAAAGAAAGGCAATGCAAAAGAATGCTCCAACTACCAACAATTGCACTCATCTCACAGGCTAGTAAAGTAATGCTCAAAATTCTCCAAGCTAGGCTTCAACAGTACATGAACCGTGAAATTCCAGACGTTCAAGCTGGATTTAGAAAAGGCACAGGAACCAGAGATCAAATTGCCAACATCTGCTGGATCACTGAAAAAGCAAGAGGGTTCCAGAAAAATATCTACTTCTGCTTTATTGACTATGTCAAAGCTTTTGACTGTGTGGATCACAATAAACTGTGGAAAATTCTGAAAGAGATGGGAATACCAGACAACCTGATCTGCTTCCTGAGAAATCTGTATGCAGGTCAAGAAGTAACAGTTAGAAGTGCACATGGAACAACAGACTGGTTCCAAATAGGAAAAGGAGTACATCACGTCTGTATATTGTCACCCTGCTTATTTAACTTCTATGCGGAGTACATCATGAGAAACGCTGGGCTGGATGAAGCACAAGCTGGAATCAAGATTGCTGGGAGAAATATCAATAACCTCAGATATGTAGATGACACCATCCTTGTGGCAGAAAGTGAAGAAGAACTAAAGAACCTCTTGATGAAAGTGAAAGAGGAAAGTGAAAAATTTGGCTTAAAACTCAACTTTCAGAAAACTAAGACATGGTATCCGGTCCCATCACTTCATGGCAAATAGTGGGAAACAGTGGAAACAGTGGCTGACTTTATTTGGGGGGGCTCCAAAATCACTTCAGGTGGTAACTACACCCAAGAAATTAAAAGATGCTTGCTCCTTAGAAGAAAAGCTACGACCAGCTCTGTCATCTGACAGCTTCTGTCAGATCTTTCTCAATAAGGTGCCCCAGGATCCTTCCCCTGAATTCTTTCATGCTGCTTGTCTCCTCTTTCTGCCCTTTTTGTCTTCCTGAAGTGACACCACCAATTGCTTGTGTCACTAGAAAGCTCTCCCTATAGTTTTCCACTACCAATCCGTCTATCTACGATGGTGTGACAGACCTCCTGAAAACCACTGGAGATCTCATGACTACAAGAAAAATTTAAAACTGCTCAACATGGATACAAACTTGGTCTTGCCTATTATTAGCCTCATTTCTTAGCATTCCTCTATATATTCATCCTAGGTTCAGCCACACTGGAGAATCTGCCACTACCTGAAACAGTCATGCTTGCAGCTCAAACTATTTATCTGGAATAAATTTCCCTGCCTATTTCCACACCTGGCCAAGATCCTGGCACTTTCTTGGGGAAGCCTTTGCAGACTCCTCCAGGTAGATTTTCTCAGTGTTTTGAAGGAAGACTTATTAATGGGCTGAATTAAATAACACGGGGAGAGTGTGATGTGTGTTGCTAATGCACCCATTTGTCCATTCACTAGACTGTTAGTGCTTTTAGTAAAAGGATGTGCTTTCTTCATTTCTGTATTCATGGACTCTATTGAACCTGTTTGGTGCTCAGTAGGTGGTTTTTAAATAAATGCATGAAGGACTCCATTCCTGGAGAATCTTCCTCCTTTCTGCTCCTGGATAATATAACTCTGAGGCAAAGTGAGGCTTACTGGCTATCTCTTAAGTGCCTCCACAAATGGAAATTCTCTAAAACCTTCCATCAGCTTTGGCTAACTAAGTCAGAATAAGAAGTGTTTTTGTTGTTGTTGTTTGTTTGTTGTTTTTAATTAGAAACATCTCCACATCTAATGTATATCTACATTTTCTCTAAGACAGCATTGAGACCAATAGCACGGGAAGCCCCATGACACTGGGGCTGTGTTTTTACATTTACTGCCAGTATATCCATGGTAGAGAAATGTGCTAATAATTCTTGAATGAATGAAAGAATATCCTCTTCTCCATGGTGTCACCCTTATCCTAAATGAATGTGCTTCTCCAGTTGCAAAAAAGGTCTCTCTTCCTCCCTGAGGGCCCACTTCCTAGGAGCTCCATCACAGGCCCTCCAGTTTCTTTGCCCACACAACCTCAGTCTTACTGCTTGTCTAGTCTTGTTGAAAATGCCTAATAATCCACCATCTTCCCCCTTTCCAGATTCAACAAAAATGTACTTCTAATGTCATTCACAATCCAACTCTGCTTATCTGGTTTCTTCTCTTTCCTACCACCCTTCCACACACTTGGCAGGCGTGTTCTGTCAAGTCCTTACCTGTCATTGTCTTGTTTCTTGCCTCCACAGCCAAAATGTGAGCAAATGACTAAAGAAAGCCTGTGTCATTTATTTCAATGTCTCCCCCAAAATTGTATGTGGCTCCATATCTACAGAGCATTCAGTCAGTGTAGTAAACTGTTAGGTAAGCTTCCTTTTTAATCTGAGATCATCTCAGAATGATGTATTTGGGAAGCAGAGTCCCCAAGTGATCATGGAGGAAATAAGGGGCAAATGAAGGAATCAATTTCACATCTTCAAACTTTAATGCCAAGATTCAATCTACAAGACCACACTGAAAAGATAGTGCTCATTGATGCTGAAACTTTAATAAGCAAGTGTAACTGACCTGTCCCTTCCATCTCCTTATTTTTGATTTCTCCTCTTTCTCTAGACTATTTCAGCAGCTGTGACTGAGGCGGGGCCAGACTGAGGCAGGAGGAGAGCGAGTAGCAGTCACAGGAGGGAGGCATAACCTGGTCTGGTTTACATAGCTAAAATCTGCACGAGGTGGTCCCTAACACACAACACGGAGCACAGGCCTCGGAGGCAGCAGAGGGTTTCTTCTAATAATAATGGCAGGACCTGAGGCTTGTAGAAGATCAAGTATTGGGGGAGGGGTGAGAGAAGTTCTCTTAGGCAAGGACAGACATACAAGGATGAGAATGACAGAAGATGAGAAGTCATGACCTCAAGTCAGGAGATGAGGTCATGCCACAGAGAAGGTATATTTTCTCTCTGGGTATGAGAGTCCATGAGAGATGGATCTGCCCTGTGGTCCCTAGGCTCATGTCCCTGATCTAACCTGTTCTCAAACATGAAGCACTCTTCTATTGACTCTTTACTCAAACTTTGTGTTATCCCTCTAGTGATTATAGTCAGGTTTCTGCTGTTATATTGGTCATCCTGGTTTTCTCTGCCAGCCCCAACTCACTTGGCCTCTTTCTTAGATCTGCTTCAGGCCTCTGCTCCAGGCCTCCAGGCGCCAGCTGATCCCAGCAGAAGTCCCCCTCCCAGGTATGCATGCCTCTCATCCCGGTTGTGCAGCTCCCTTACCTTGCCCTGTGCCCTCATGCCCACCATCCATCACAGGTCATGTGCTCTCACCCCTCAGCATGAGGCTTGGTTCATTTTTTTGGAGGCTTTAGGACAAATGGTACCATTTTCCTCTGCTAGTGAGGGAAGGGTGGGAAAGAGGGTTATAAAGAGGTCTGGCTAATCTTCATGATCAATTACTCTACTCCCAAAAGAAAAAAGAAATAGCAGGCCCTGTCCCTGAGGTACAGCCAAAGGGGACCCAAGATGGACCTGGTGTCTTCTCTGGGGTGACTCTGGGGATATTCTATTCCTGTATCCAGTTCTCTGGGGTCGCTCCACATCCTATTACATCAGGCATGTCTCCCTGGAGGCAGAGCATCCTCTGGTCTCAGTGACCACAGTGCCTCTCTCCACCCTCACCCTCCTTCCTGCAGGGCCTGCTGAGGACACAGCCTCCCCTGAATATGCAAACAGCTGCCTGACATGTGTGCTTTCTGAGTGTGACTTATTTAAGTGGAATCAGCTTAAGGGTCAAGGTTTGCTATTCATTTTGGGTTTGACTTAATCTGGAGTTTTGATTTTATGCTGTATTGTGGACAGAACTGTGAGCTAAAGTTATTAGTGAGAAATTAGGTTTGAGTCCCAGTCTGTGACTTTGATGAGGCTATTAACCTCTCTGCTCCTTGGATTGTCTCCTTATCTATCATTTGGAGACCTTCATCCCAGTCCTGCCTACCTCTCATGATTTAGGGAAGATCCAATGTGATCACTAGAGAATAACTATCAATGTCATTATTATTGCTTAATTAACCATTAATAACAACACTAAAGGGGACACTATCCTACTGTGACTGTTCTCAGCATCCGCTGTTCTGCCATGGTCCCAGAGAGGAAGCTTGTTTTCCCAATAGCAAGCTTTGTCTTTTAACCTGAACTCACTCTATGAACCATCCCAACAGCTCCTACTGTATCCTGCAGGCCACCCCTCTCTTCCTACAAAGACATCAAGATCCTCCTCAGATGTCCTAATGTTTGTCCCTAAGGGAAAAGGACTCACCTCTCTCTCCTGGAGTCTTCAGAACACACTGAGGTGAGGCAGACCTTCTACACAGAGCCTGTGTCAGTAGAGTCTGAGTTAGTCTGAAGAGACAAAGTCTATCTGGAGGTTTCCATGATCCAGACTTAAGGTTCACATGCTGATGTTGGGAGCAGTCTGGAAGATACCCAGGTTGAGTTGGAAAAAGATCATGGTAAATCTATGTTTACTTTTTAAAGGAACTACCATGCCATTTTCCACAGTGGCTGTATCATTTTGTAGTCCCACCAACAATGGGGCAGGATTCCAATTTTAGCACTTCCACTGACACTTATTATCTGTTTTTTTATAATAGTCATCCTAACAGATATGAAATGGTAGCCCATTGTGTTATGATTTGCTTTTCCCTAATGATTCAGAAAATGAAGATCATGGCATCTGGTCCCCGTTTCATGGCAAATAGATGGGATAACAGTGGAAACAGTGTCAGACTTTATTTTGGGGGCTCCAAAATCACTGCAGATGGTGACTGCAGCCATGAAATTAAAAGACGCTTACTCCTTGGAAGAAAAGTTATGACCAACCTAGATACCATATTGAAAAGCAGAGACATTACTTTGCCAACAAAGGTCTGTCTAGTCAAGGCTATGGTTTTTCCTGTGGTCATGTATGGATGTGAGAGTTGGACTGTGAAGAAAGCTGAGCACCGAAGAATTGATGCTTTTGAACTGTGGTGTTGGAGAAGACTCTTGAGAGTCCCTTGGACTCCAAGGAGACTCAACCAGTCCATTCTGAAGGAGACCAGCCCTGGGTGTTCTTTGGAAGGAATGATGCTAAAGCTGAAACTCCAGTACTTTGGCCACCTCATACGAAGAGGTGACTCATTGGAAAAGACTCTGATGCTGGGAGGGATTGGGGGCAGGAGGAAAAGGGAAGAACAGAGGATGAGATGGCTGGATGGCATCACTGACTCGATGGACGTGGGTTTGAGTGAACTCTAGGAGTTGGTGATGGACAGGGAGTCCTGGCGTGCTGCAATTCATGGGGTCGCAAAGAGTCGGACACAACTGAGCGATTGAACTGAATTGAACTGAATGATTAGTGAGGTTGAGTGTCTTGTGCTTATTGGCCATTTAGATTCAAATCTTTTGTCCATTGTGAATTGCATTATTTTTGTTTTGCTGTTGTAGTCCTTTATGTTTTCTAGATATTAATCTCTTATCAGCAAATGATTTTCAAATGCTTTCTCCATACTGTAAGTCACCTTTTCATTCTCTTAACAGTGTCCTTTGATGAACAAAAGATTTTTATTTTCATGATGTTCAGTTTATTTATCTGTTTTTCTTTTGGTGTCTGCACTTTAGATTTTGCAATGATTTCTTGGCTGTGGCACCCCATGTCATGAAGCTTTTCATCTATCTTTTCTTCTGAATCTTATAATTTCAGATCTTCTGTTTAGGTCTTTGGGTCATTGAGTTAACTTTTGTATATGGTATAAGAGAATATATTTATTTTGCTTGTGATATCTAGTTTCTCCAGTGCAGTTTATTGAAGCATCAATAATCAGTCTTTCCATTTTTAACTGAAGTATAATTAATAACTTAAAATTGTATATATTTAAGGTCTACAGCTTGATGTTTTGGTGTACATCTACATTGTGAAATAGTTACCACAATCAAGTTGAGTAATATATCTATTACCATTTTCTTTTTTTCTTTTCCTTTTTCCCATCAAGATACCACTTAAGATCTGTCTTCTTAGCAGATGTCAAGTTTATGACTGTTAGCTATCAATAATTCTTAAACACCATCTTACTCAATTCTCTGGTGACATCAAACATGCCCTACTTCCTGGTTTCCTAAATAACACTCTCTGAAAGTTTTCTCCCTATCTTATTATGTCTTCTTCTGAGTATACTTGAGTGTCTAGTTCACCTCTTCCTAGCCTCTTATGGTGGAGTCTCTTCTTTAGCTGTACTCATTCTTTAGGTGATTTACTCATTTCTCATGGCTCTAACTATTCTGTGATGAATCCCAAATGTCATTCTTCAAATGAGATATCTTTCCTGAACTTCAAATTGGTAAATATAACTTGTTAACCTGAAATCTGGAAAAGTGAAAGGTTACCCACTCCAGTATTCGGCCTAGAGAATTCCATGGACTACAGTCCATGGGGTCACAAAGAGTCAGACACGAATCAGTGACTTTCACTTCACCTGATATCTATGCTTGAATATCTAATATAAACATATATTTCCAAGCTCACACATCAAAAACAGAACTCTGATTTGGTTCCTTTCTTCCTCCACCCTTATAAACCTACTTTAATCTCAGTATTTCCCATTGCACTAAAACCCTTCTAATTCACCCAATTCCTCAGGCTGGAAGTCTCAAACCTCAAGTTCATCATATTCTCATAACCCTACATCCAGTCAATCCATGAATTAATCCTACCTGCTTCATCTTCAAAGCATATTCCAAACATAATCACTTTTCATTGCCTCTACAATTAATCCTCTGACTCAAACCATCATTTCACTCTTTGAGTATAACAATAACTTTCAAATTAGCTTCTCTCTTATATCTTTGTCCCCCTACATATAGAACTCAGAGGGTAGAACTTTTAGAACTTAACTCACAGCATAACAGAATCCTTTTCAAAGTCATCCAATATATTTCCACCTCATTTCAAATGAATTCCAGTTTTCATCATGGCTTACCCCCTATTATCTTGTCCCTGGCTACCCTTCCCAATTCCTACCTTCTCCTCTTAATCACTTCACTCCAGCAACTGTCCTGATTCTGTCCCTCAGATTCACCAATCACATTTCAGACCTCAAGACCTGTCCATCTGCTGGTCCCTCTGCCTGGTGCACTGTCCTTCATACAGCTGCATGTCTTGTTCACGTGTCTCAACCAGATCTCTACTTAAATGTCACCTCTGCAGAAAGGCCAGCCATGACCAATCTATCCAAAATTGTGCTCCCTGTCATTTTCTATCTTCTTATCCTATTATTTTCTTAACACTTATCAGTACTATTTGTGTCATGTATTATTTTTTTTAAAAAATAAAGTCTCTCCATAGATGTAAAGAACAAACATATGGACACCATGGGAGTAAGGGGTGGAGGTGGGATAAATTAGGAGATTGAGATTGACATATATGCACTATTATACACAACTGAGAACTTACCGTATAGCTCAGGGAACTCTACCTAATTCTCTCTGGTGACCTAGTGTTGGTTGCTCAGTCTTGTCCAACTCTTTGCAATCCCACAGACTGTGGCCTGCCAGCTCCTCTGTTCATGAAATTCTCCAGGCAAAAATACTGGAGTGGGTTGCCATTTCTTTCTCAGAAATGGTGAGCTAAATTAGAAGGAAATCCAAAAAAGAGGTGTTATGCATACCTGATTCACTTTGCTGTACAACAGAAACTAACACAACATTGCAAAGCAGCTATACACCAATAAAAATTTAATTAACAATTAGATTAAAAAGCAAAGCAAAAACTAAATAAATTCTCTCTTACTAACCTAGAAGTTCCAAGAGAACAACGATTTTGTCTTCTTTGTTCACTACTATATTCCTAGTATTTAGAAAAATGCTGACACATAGTAGGTGCTCAACAATTTTCTGTACAACAAATATCCTTAGTTGAATAAAGGTCTGCCCAATGATATCTCAAGTTAACAATGAGTGGCCATGCCTATCCCTGAGGCACATAAAGATAAGGGAGATCCTAAAAACATCTATTTCTGCTTTATTGACTATGCCAAAGCCTTTGACTATGTGGATCACAATAAACTGGAAAATTCTGAAAGAGATGGGAATACCAGACCACCTGACCTGCCTCTTGAGAAACCTCTATGCAGGTCAGGAAGCAACAGTTAGAACTGGACATGGAACAACAGACTGGTTCCAAATAGGAAAAGGAGTATGTCAAGGCTGTATATTGTCACCCTGCTTATTTAACTTCTATGCAGAGTACATCATGAGAAACACTGGACTGGAAGAAGCACAAGCTGGAATCAAGATTGCTGGGAGAAATATCAATAACCTCAGACATGCAGATGACATCACCCTTATGGCAGAAAGTGAAGAGGAACTCAAAGTCCTCTTGATGAAAGTGAAAGAGGAGAGTGAAAAAGTTGGCTTAAAGCTCAACATTCAGAAAACTAAGATCATGGCATCTGGTCCAATCACTTCATGGGAAATAGATGGGGAAACAGTGGAAACAGTGTCAGACTTTATTTTGGGGGGGGCTCCAAAATCACTGCAGATGGTGACTGCAGCCATGAAATTAAAAGAACTTACTCCTTGGAAGAAAACTTATGACCAACCTAGATAACATATTGCAAAGCAGAGACATTACTTTGCCAACAAAGGTCTGTCTAGTCAAGGCTATGGTTTTTCCTGTGGTCATGTATGGATATGAGAGTTGGACTGTGAAGAAGGCTGAGCACTGAAGAATTGATGGTTTTGAACTGTGGTGTTGGAGAAGACTCTTGAGAGTCCCTTGGACTGCAAGGAGATCCAACCAATTCATTCTGAAGGAGATAAGCCCTGGAATTTCTTTGGAAGGAATGATGCTAAAGCTGAAAGTCCAGTACTTTGGCCACCTCATATGAAGAGTTGACTCATTGGAAAAGACTCTGATGCTGAGAGGGATTGGGGGCAGGAGGAGAAAGGGACGACAGAGGATGAGATGGCTGGATGGCATCACTGACTCGATGGATGTGAATTTGAGTGAACTCCGGGAGTTGGTAATGGACAGGGAGGGCTGGCTTGCTGCGATCCATAGGGTCGCAAAGAGTCGGACACGACTGAGCGACTGAACTGAACTGACCTGAAACTTAGCTCTGAGCACTGTGATACTGGAATAAAATCTAAGAGTCAGCTCATGAATCTGCCATTGCCACTTGTTCTCTTTATTAGAATCAAATGTGTCTCTGGAAGAACTAAATGAGAGAATAGCCAAAACTCAGGATCTCATAAACTTAATTCTTGAAGTATAAGGCTCCTATGAGGTCCTCTGGGAATCTATGTGCTGAGAACAAAGCCTACACCACCTTTCTCTCTGTTGTCTGGGCCATGCCATCTCCCACTACTTCATCCCTCCACCATCTGCATTTAAAGCTACTTAAAGTGGGATTCTTTTCAGTTCTTTGTATCTCCAAGACAAGATCAGATACATACTAAGTAAAGAACATACATTTGTTGACTTACTGGTTGTCTAAAATAAGTTTCATGTCTGCCTGGCCTACATTTGATTGGAATACCACTGGACAAGCTGCTCATTCAACAGCTTTCTCCCCAAACCTAAAATCACACAATCTCATTTTAAGCACTGTCAGAGAAAAAGATGGATTTACCGTGGTATTTGACTTCACAAAACCCATTGTGTAGGAAGATGACTGAAAAAGAATAATGTAGAAATAGCAACAATCATCTATTAAGAACTTAGTATGACTCAGGCACTGTGTTAAACATCTTATATGTAATGTGACAACTCTTCCCATATTTACAGAGGCTAAGAAGTGGTTATTTAATTTATCTAAGGTAACACTAGGCCATTCAGGTATGATCTAAATGAAATCCCTTATGATTATACAGTGGAAATGACAAATAGATTCAAGAGATTAGATCTGATAGACAGAGTGCCTGAAGAACTATGGAGGAGGTTCATAATAGTGTACAAGGGGCAGTGATCAAAGCCATCCCCAAGAAAAAGAAATGCAAGAAGCAAAATGTTTGTCTGAGGAGGTCTTGCAAATAGCTGAGAAAAGAGGCAAAGTGAAATAACAATCATCTATTAAGAACTTAGTATGACTCAGGCACTGTGTTAAACATCTTAGATGTAATGTGACAACTCTTCCCATATTTACAGAGGCTAAGAAGTGGTTATTTAATTTATCTAAGGTAACACTAGGCCATTCAGGTATGATCTAAATGAAATCCCTTATGATTATACAGTGGAAATGACAAATAGATTCAAGAGATTAGATCTGATAGACAGAGTGCCTGAAGAACTATGGAGGAGGTTCATAATAGTGTACAAGGGGCAGTGATCAAAGCCATCCCCAAGAAAAAGAAATGCAAGAAGCAAAATGTTTGTCTGAGGAGGTCTTGCAAATAGCTGAGAAAAGAGGCAAAGTGAAAGGCAAAGGGAAAAGGAAAGATATACCCATCTGAATGCCAAAGAGTCCCAAAGAATAGCAAAGAGAGGTAAGAAAACCTTCCTCAGTGATCAAGGCAAAGAAATAGAGGAAAACAATAGAATGGGAAAGACTAGAGATCTCTTCAAGAAAATTAGAGACACCAAGGAAACATTTCATGCAAAGATGGGCTCAATAAAGGAGAGAAATGGTATGGACCTAACAGAAGCAGAATATATTAAGAAGAAGTGGCAAGAATACACAAAAGAACTGTACAAAAAAGGTTTTAATGACCCAGATAACCATGATGGTGGACCAGTCACCTAGAGCCAGATATTTTGGAGTGCAAAGTCAACTGGGCCTTAGGAAGCATCACTACAAGCAAAGCTAGTGGAAGTGATGAAATTCCAGCTGAGCTATCTCAAATCCTAAAATATGATGCTATTAATGTGCTGCACTCAATATGCCAGCAATTTTGGAAAACTCAGCAGTGGCCACAGGACTGGAAAATGTCAGTTTTCATTCCAGTACCAAGAAAGGCAATGACAAAGAATGTTCAAATTACCACACAATTGCACTCGTTTCACATGCTGGAAAAATAATGCTCAAAATTCACCAAGCTAGACTTCAACAATATGTGAAGCAAGAACTTCCAGATGTTCAAGCTGGATTTAGAAAAGGCAGAGGAATGGGATATCAAATTGTCAATATCCGCTGGATCATAGAAAAAGCAAGAGAAGTCCAGAAAAACATTTACTTCTGCTTCATTGACTAGGCTAAAAGTCTTTGACTATGTGGATCACAACAAACTGTGGAAAATTCTTAAAGATATGGAAATACCAGACGATCTCACCTGCCTCCTGAGAAACCTGTATGCAGGTCAAGAAGCAACAATGAGAACCAGACATGGAACAATGGACTGGTTCCAAATTGGGAAAGGAGTACGTCAAGGCTGTACATTGTCACCCTGCTTGTTTAACTCATATGCAGAGTACATTATGTGAAATACAAGGCTGAATGAAGCACAAACTGGAATCAAGACTGCCAGAAGAAATATCAATAACTTCAGATATGCAGATGACACCACCATTATGGCAGAAAGCAAAGAGGAACTAAAGAACCTCTTGATGATGGTGAAATAAGAGAGTAAAAATCTGGCTTAAAAGTCAACATTCAGAAAACTAAGATCATGGCATCTGGTCCCATCATGTCTTGGCAAATAGATGGGGAAACAGTGGAAACAGTGGGAGACTTTATTTTGGGGTGCTCCAAAATCATTGTGGATGGTGACTGTAGTGATAAAATTAAAAGATGCCTGCTCCTTGGAAGAATAGCTATGACAAACTTAGACAACTTATTAAAAAGCAGAGACATTACTTTGCCAACAAAGGTCTGTGTAGTCAAAGCTATGGTTTTTCCAGTAGTCACGTATGGATGTGAACCATATGGATGTTGAACCATAAAGAAAATTGAGCACAGAAGAATGGATGCTTTTGAACTGTGGTGTTGGAGAAGACTCTTGAGAGTCCCTTGGACTGCAAGGAGATCAAACCAATCGATCCTAAAGGAAATCAATCCTGAATATTCATTGGAGGGACTGATGTTGAATATTGATGCTGAAGCTCCAACACTTGGACCAGCTGATATGAAGAGCTGACACATTGGAAAAGACCTGGTGCTGGGAAAGATTGAAGGCAGGAAGAGAAGGGGACAACAGATGATGAGATGGTAGGATGGCATCACCAGCTCAATGGATATGAGTTTGAGCAAACTCTGTGAGACGGTGGAGGACAGGGAAGCCTGGAGTGCTGCAGTTCATGGAGTTGCAAAGAGTTGGACACAACTGAGCAACTGAACAACACAAGGTAACACCAAAGAGATTTAAAGTTGTCAGTATCACACAAGCAGCATTTGATAAGATATTGTGTGGACACTCATTGTGGCTCTGAGGATCAGAGACGATTCATAAAACAGAAACTTTGACTTAGGCTTCAATGGTTTCCAGGAAATGCTCATTATACCTTATTTGTCATGTTTTACACATGCTGTCTTCTCTCCCTCATGTGCCCCTTTCTCCAAGCCCATCTTGTACTTCTAAACTTGAAATCCTTGACCCTAATTCCCTGCTACATGAGCCTCTGTGTCTTTTTTTATGCCTATACATATCTTATTGAATTAATTAACTTTTGTATGTCTTACCCATTCTCCAAACCAGGGTAAGATCTCCTTGAGTACAGGGGCATACTCTTTCAACTCTGTGCCCTAACATCATGCATTGTTCTTTGCATATAATAGATTCTCAAACAGTGATCACTGACTTGGATAAAATAATAAAAAACTCTTACTTTTTATTGAGAGTTTGGCATAAACCAAGCAAAATGTTCTATGCCCTGAATATACCGTCTCATTTAATATTCATTGCCTCCTCATTTTATAAAGAAATGACATTCAGAGAAGTAGCTTGCTCCACCACCCCGCTCCCCCCACAAAAACAAAAAACAAAAACAAAACAAAACAAAAACTGATACACAAATTGGATTTGGAACAGATGGAAGGGACCAGGAGGGGAAGCAATATTAGTTTTATATATATATATATATATCCTTAAATGCATTCCTGTGCCAAAAACCTTTAGGATTACTTGTGCTCAGGGGTCTCTCCACCTAACCCTCTCCTACCCACACTGAACCTGCAAGGTAGATCTTTGGTGTCCTATCCTTCCCTCCTACTCCATCAAAATCTACATTTCCTAACTTCAATTTTCTGACTCTTTGCAGCATCCCAGAGGTCTTTTTAGTGCCTTCATCCCCAGGGAATTTTTCACTCTCAGCTAAGGCCCTAATAACAAGATAAATACTCCAGCTCTTTTGCTCCCCACATTCCAAGCCCTGCAGGACCTGAGGCTTCATTACCACTCCCAACCCCAGACCTGGTAAGCCTGTGTGTTCATTCCTACAATAGGCACAGTACTCAGCAGATCAAAGACCAGACACTACAAAGATAATTTTTCTCCTGAGGTATTCTCCACTTCAAACAAAAAGAGTTTAGGAATGCATCACACCCTTTGATCATCGCTCTGTGCCACGTGGTCTTATTGCTCTTCAGATACTTGTCTCCCATAATGATTCCTCCTAGTAGTCCCCAACATAGGAATCATCCCCTCCATGTCACAGATGAGAAAGCAGGTGGAGAGAGGTTAGGTGACGACTGAGATCACACAGCTTGACAAGGAACTTCCAGGTGCTTATGAGCACCTCTAGTGACAGAGAACTTGCTCTTTTCCTTGTAAGACAGCCTTGTTCCTGAAACTTTAGCTTCTATTCTTGTATATTTTTAAATAAAGGCTTTCTCATCCTAAATACAAAGATAATTAGGAATAAAGAGAGGTGAGGGACATTTTGTTGTTGTTGATTCTCCATTTGCATAGTGGGAAAAATGAAGTTGGAATATTTTTTGTTAAGCAAAATAAATGCTCAGATTCCAGGAAAGAGGTCAAGGTGAAGCTAAGGGCTTTTGGATCCTCACTTTCTGGCCTTCTCATTAATATTTGAGTTAGATCCCATGAAAAGGGGAAGATTGCAGGAATTTGGGAAATGATGCAAGGCAGGAAGTGGGTTACCATAGCCAACATTCAAATGAGCTCTTGCTGCTTTCAGTTCACTTCAGTCACTCAGTTATGTCCGACTCTTTCCAAGCCCATGAACTGCAGCATGCCAGGCCTCCCTGTCCATCACCAACTCCCAGAGTCCACCCAAATGCATGTCCATTGAATCAGTGATGCCATCCAACCATCTCATCCTCTGTCTTCCCCTTCTCCTCCTGCCCTCAATCTTTCCCAGCATCAGGGTCTTTTCAAACAAGTCAGCTCTTCGCATCAGGTGGCCAAAGTATTGGAGTATAAGCTTCAACATCAGTCCTTCTAATGAACACCTAGGACTGATCTCCTTTAGGATGGACTGGTTGGATCTCCTTGCAGTCCAAGGGACTCTCAAGAGTCTCCTCCAACACCACAATTCAAAAGCATCAATTCTTCAGTGCTCAGCTTTCTTCACAGTCCAACTCTCACATCCATACATGACTGCTCGAAAAACCATAGCCTTGACTAGGTGGAACTTGTTGACAAATTAATGTCTCTGCTTTTTAATATGCTGTCTAAGTTGGTCATAACTTTCTTTCCAAGGAGTAAGCATCTTTTAATTTCATGGCTGCAATAACCACCTGAAGTGACTTTGGAGCCCAGAAAAAGTCAGCCACTATTTCTGCTGTTTCCCCATCTATTTGCCATGAAGTGATGGGACGAGATGTCATGATCTTTGTTTTCTGAATGTTAAGCTTTAAGCCAACTTTTTCACTCTCCTCTTTCACTTTCATCAAGAGACTTTTGAGTTCCTCTTCACTTTCTGTGATAAGGGTGGTGTCATCTGCATATCTGAGGTGATTGATATTTCTCCTGGCAATCTTGATTCCAGCTTGTGCTTCTTCCAGTCCAGCATTTCTCATGATGTACTCTGCATAGAAGTTAAATAAGCAGGGTGACAATATACAGCCTTGACGTACTCCTTTTCCTATTTGGAACCCGTCTGTTGTTCCATGTCCAGTTCTAACTGTTGCTTCCTGACCTGCATACAGATTTCTCAAGAGGCAAGTCAGGTGGTCTGGTATTCCCATCTCTTTCAGAATTTTCCATAGTTTATTNAGAGTCCCTTGGACTGCAAGGAGATCCAACCAGTCCATCCTAAAGGAGATCAGTCCTGGGTGTTCTTTGGAAGGACTGATGTTGAAGCTGAAACTCCAATCCTTTGGCCACCCAATGCAAAGAGCTGACTCATTGGAAAAGATCCTGATGCTGGGAAAGATTGACGGCAGGAAGAGAAGGGGATGACAGAAGATGAAACGGTTGGATGGCATCACTGACTCTATGGACATGAGTTTGGGTAAACTCTGGGAATTGGTGATGGACAGGGAGGCCTGGCGTGCTGCGGTTCACGAGGTCTCAAAGAGTTGGACATGACTGAGCAACTGAACTGAAGTATATCTAAATGTAAGGATGAATACTACGAAATTCTTGAGAAAAATATAAACAGCATATGATTTAACATATATAACAGCAAATTCTTTGTGGATCAATATCTTAGGATAATGAACAATAAACTACAAACAGCAAAAGGGACTGATTAACTTTAAAAACAATTGAATACCAAGGGAAATAAAAAATGAAACACGAACATAAGGAATTCATCTCCAAAATATACAAACAGCCCCTGCCACTCAGTATCAAAAATACATATACCACAAGAAAAAAAATGGTACAAAGTTTGAATGAAAGCAGAGGGTTCAATGACAGGATAAAACAGAATAAAAAAACAAAAGATGCTGACTCTATTCCCCTCAGGCCTTGGTGACCTGGGCTGCTGTCACATCCCTGAAGCCTGAGCAGGCTTGTTTCCCAAGGATGGACTGTCAGGGGCTGACAGAGCTGCGGAGGGTGTGCCAGCCAATGAGCCCAGCCCCTTGGACCTGGTGAGCCTGTTTTCTGCACAGGCCCACAACCTCCAGATCCAGGAGGACCTCCTGCAGTGAAACTATGCCTACTGCACCCAAAGGATGTGGAGCCTCTGGGCTGGAAGAGCTTTGAAAAGCCCCGTGGTGCGGTTCCCACCTCCTGCCTCCTTCCTTAGGGTCCTCCCATCTATGGATGAAAACACCCTCCCCAGAGTGATGTTGCAGGAACTGGGATGTGTCCAGGGGAGGAGGGTGTGCCAGCCAATGAGCCCAGCCCCTTGGACCTGGTGAGCCTGTTTTCTGCACAGGCCCACAACCTCCAGATCCAGGAGGACCTCCTGCAGTGAAACTATGCCTACTGCACCCAAAGGATGTGGAGCCTCTGGGCTGGAAGAGCTTTGAAAAGCCCCGTGGTGCGGTTCCCACCTCCTGCCTCCTTCCTTAGGGTCCTCCCATCTATGGATGAAAACACCCTCCCCAGAGTGATGTTGCAGGAACTGGGATGTGTCCAGGGGACAGGGCTAAGGAAGGAAGAATGGAAGACAAGCCTTAAGTGCTTCTTCTGGCACTTTCACTCAAATTGTCAATCCAGGAACAGGACTTTCCCCAAGGCTCTCGCTCCCTCAGTAACCAGAGTTGGGCATAAAGACATGCTGCCACCTTGTGGCCATTTCCCATAACAACAACTTTGAAACCATTGCTCATGGGCACTTAATATTCCCAAGGCCTGCAGGGCTATAAGTAAAAAATACCTGTCCTCAAGAAATATTCTAGGGGAGGTCATCGGAAAAATATTCAAAACAGGAAAGATGTTTTGAATATTTATTCAAGATTCCAACTTGAATAAGTAAGTTTAACTCAGGCTGTTAAAAAAAAAAAACAACACATGAAAATATGTCAACATCACTAAATATGAGAAAAAGGCAAATCAAAACTTCAACGAGGTATCACCTCACACTGATCAGAATGGCCAGAAGCAGAAATTCTACAAACAATAAATGCTGGAGCGAGTGTAGAGCACAGGGAACCCTCCTGCACTGATGCTGGGAATGGAAATTGGGAGCAGCCACTGTGGAGGACACGGGCAGGTCCCTTATCATGAAAATGAGAATGGAATTAGACTACTCCCTAACACCATACACAAAATTAACTGCAAATAGATTAAAGATCTAAATAAAAGGACAGATATTATGAAACTAAAGAAAAAATCAGAACACACTTTGACATAAAATGCAGCATTTTTGATCCATCTCTCAGAATCATGAAAAATAAAAATAAACAAATGGGACCTAATAAATGTTAAAAAGCAATTGCACAGCAAAGAAAATCCAAGTGAAAGAAAAGATACAACCCTCAGAATGGAAAAAATTCTTGCAAATAAAAATACCCACAAAGAGTTTATCTCCAACACAAACAACTTGTACAGTGCAATATCAAAAAATGAACAATCCAATAAAAAAATCAACCAAAAATCTAAATGCACATTTCTCCAAAGAAGGTGTAGAGAAAGCTATAAAGCACATAAAAAGATACTCAGCCTCACGAGTTCTTAGAGTAAAGCAAATCAAATATACAATGAGGTATCACCTCACATGATCAAAATGGCCATATCAAAAATCCTACAACAGTAAATTCTGCAGAGGCTGTGGAGAGAAGGGAGCCCTCCTGCAATGTTGGTGGGAGTGTAAATTAGTACACCCACTAGGGAGAGCATTATGATTCTTAGGAAACTAAGCATAGAAGTACCAAGTGATCCAGCAATACCACACGTAGGTGTAGATCCAGAGGAAACCAAAACTTAAAAAGACACCTGCACCCCAAAGATCATGGCGGCACTAGGTACAGTAGCAAAGAAACAGAAGCAGCTTCAGTGTACGAAGACAGATGAGTGGATACAGAAGATGGGGTACATATACACAATGCAGTATAGCTCAGAAATAAAGGATGAAGCAATGGCATTTCCAGTTACCGGGAAAAAACTAGAGGTGATCATCCTAAGTGATTTGAGACAGGGAAAGACAAGTATCATAGGATATCACTTCTGGTGGAATCTAGAATAGATACAAATGATCTTCATTACAAAAGAGAAACAGGTTCACAGACTAAGAAAAGAAATTGATGTTTACCAAAAAAGAAATGTGGTCAGGGGCAGGGAGTAATTAGCTGATTCAGATCGATATATACACATTAAAACAGGTGCTGCTGTTGTTTAGTCACTCAACTGTGACTCTACAACTCCATGGACTGTGGCGTGCCAGGCTCCTCTGTTCATGGGGTTTTCCAGGCAGGAATACTGGAGTCGGTTGCCATTTCCTCCTCCAGGGGATCTTCCCCACCCAGGGATCAAATCCATGTCTCCTGCACATGTCCTGCATTGTAGGTGGATCCCTTACCACTGAGCCAACAGGGAAGCCGTGAAACAGGCAGTGCCGGGCTCTTAAAGGTTCCATGGGCTTTAATGACACCTGCCCTCAAGAAATGTCCTGGGGTAAGTTATCGCAAAAGAATTCCAAACAGGGTCAGGTTTCTAGAAGCCAATTTCAATAGGTAAACTGTACTCACAATGTGTAAAATAATAAAAGCACATGGAAAAATACTCATCAATATTTATTAAATAATGCCAATCAAAACTTCAATAAGGTACCACCTTACACTAGTCACAATGGCCATCATTGAGAAGATTTACAAAGAATAATACTGTAGAGAACATACAGAAAAAGGAATCCTCCTACCATCTTGGTGGGAATGTAAATGGTGAAGCTACTGTGAAAAACGGCATAGAGGTTAACACTAAACATAGAGGTATCATATGATCCTGCAATCTCATTCCTGGACTTGGGTTCGGAAAAAAGTCTTCATTCAAAATGACGCGTGCACCTTGATATTCAGGTCAGCACTATTTACAATAGCCAAGACAGAATCCACCAAAGTGTCCACTGACAGAAATATGAAGACTATGTGGTACATTACACACTGGGATGCTACTCAGCCACAAAGCAAAATGAAATAAGGATATTGGCAGTGGCATGGATGAACCAAGAAATTATAATTCTATGAGAGTCCCTTGGACTGCAAGGAGATCCAACCAGTCCATTCTGAAGGAGATCAACCCTGGGATTTCTTTGGAAGGAATGATGCTAAAACTGAAGCTCCAGTACTTTGGTCACCTCTTGCGAAGAGTTGACTCATTGGAAAAGACCCTGATGCTGGGAGGGATTGGGGGCAGGAGGAGAAGGGGACGACCGAGGATGAGATGGCTGGATGGCATCATGGACTCAATGGACGTGAGTCTGAGTGAACTCCGGGAGTTGGTGATGGACAGGGAGGCCTGGCATGCTGCGATTCATGGGGTTGCAAAGAGTCGGACACGACTGCATGACTGGACTGAACTGAACTGATGTGAGAAAAATCAGAGAGAGAGACAAATATGTGATATGTGCAGGTGGAATATATAAATTCATACCAGTGAACTAATGTATTGAACAGACTCACAGCCTGAGAAAACCAAATTCCAATTATCAAAAGAAAGTTAGAAGAGAGTTTGGGATGAAAATATACACACTAATATATATCAAGTTGATACTATATTAAGTTTTCTGAATAGAACAAGAAATTATACTGAAAAAATTGTAATAACAATATGAGGGGGAAAAAGTAAAAGAATAGATATATGTCTATGTATAACTGAATCAAGTTCCTGTACATCCAATACAAGCAAAAAAACATTGGAAAGCAACTCACTCCAACACAAAATAACAATCACATTACCTGAGCTTGTTGTGGGGGAACCAGACAGCGGTGACCCTATGAACTGGATATGGGATATGCTATGCTATTAATATGACGCCTCCACAGGTTTTCACTCAGCAGAACACAGAGCAGCGAGCCACTCAAAGGTGCCTGATCTCTTATGAATGCGACAAGAATGAAAAAAGACCACTGGTTAACCAGGGCAACACCCGCAATTCAGATGTTGGGAATCTCAGAGGGGACAAGACACGGTGCAGTTTTGTGAAGACCACATGTGTGGCCTCTGTGTACACAGGATCCTGACACATGGTGGATGGGGTGAGACCCACACAGTCCCCAGACCCTGTACCTGGGGTCCCACAACCCTTGGTTAGAACACCTGGTCCCAGCCCTGCTGGTTGGGCCCCTAAGGCGTAAACGAGTGGGCTCCTGCAAACCCCTGTGATGGTAGAAAGAGGTAGGGTCGGTCTCCTCTCCCCACACTGTCCCAGAGAAGTCCTCCTCTTTTCCCTTTGGTTCTGTGTTATATTAACAGTTCTTATAGCTGCCATGATAATGGTGAACACACTACCTTGGTTCTGGCAGGCTCGGTCCTTTCTTGTTCCACTGAGGCGTTGAGAAAACATGCCAGATGCAGGGCTGGGAGACGAGGGGCAGGTCTGGTCTCTGCTGAGGAGGGACGGTCGACTGGAAGGAGATCACAGCAGCAACCTCACCTGCTGCCCATCGGCTTTTTGCCTGATCCGTGTGCCCTGCTATCAACTCACCAGGTGAACCTGCCTCCCTCCCACCATGCTCATGTTGGAAAATTGGAATAATTACCAGGTAGACACCTACCTGAGGAGTCTCCAGGAGCCCCAGGAAGGGTGAACCTTGCGGGGGTAAAGAGGCAAACAGGCACAGGCCCGTAAAAGTGAATACTGTTAAGCATTTATTCCTAAATACAAGTGAAGCTCTCATGTATTTTTTTAGCTTTTTCTTAGTTTTGTGGTCTCCCCATACATGTAATCCTGACCCATTCAGATGGGGTGAGACTCACACAGTCCTCAGACCCCCCAACTGGGGTCACATATTCCCTCGGTCAGAGCACCATGGCTGTGGTCAGCTGGCCTCCAATGTGTAAACAAGCCTGGTCCCTGGGACTTCTGGGGACCCCAGAAAGAAGTCTAGGGTTGGTCTCCTCTCCTCTCAGTTGTCCCTGAGAAGTCAGGCCCCTCCTGTTTTCACTTTGGTTCTGTGTGATTTTTTTGCTGCTTTGAAAGCTCATGCTAGAGGTGAACACACTACCTTGGTTCTGTTAGGCTCTGTCTTTCTTGTCTCACTGAGGTGTTGAGAAAATAGCAGAGCTAGGCTGAAAGACAAAGGGCAGCTCTGTTCTTTTTGGAGGAGAGAGTCGACTGGAAGGAGAGCACAGGAGCAAACTCACTTGCTGCCCATTGACTTTTTGCCCGATCCCTGTGCCCTGGAACCAATTCACCAGGTGAACCTGCCTCCCTACTCAACCTGAATGTGCTGGAAAATTGAAATGACTACTAGTTAGCCCACCTGAGGAGTCTCCAGGAGCCCTACCACAGCACTGACCCCTGGGAGGGCCATAGAACCCCACTCAGAGAAGAGCACGGTTACCCAGAGAAGCCCACCTCTGCTCCAGACCCCAGACATCTGAGCACTGACATTCAGATGCAGGCATGAAGTTTTTCAGGACAGAGGCCAGGCCAAGTCTCTGCCCAGCTCTCCGTGTCCTAGTGCACAGAGTACAAGGTCAGGTCTAAACGTTCTCATCGTAGAAAGCACATGGTCTCGTCTAAACATCATCAGTGTAGACAGGACTTGGAGAAGTCAAAATCTACCGTGTAGACAGAACTTGATCAGGTTCAAACTTGGTCTTCCAGCAGACACAGGTCACTCACATGCAGGGTCTCATTGTTGGACTGGGGCTCACCCTCGTGTGGGAGCTAGGATGTACATTTTTTGAAGAAATCATCGCTGGGCTCCACACTTCACCCGCATCAGGAAACTGAAAGGATCTGGAAATGTGTCATTAAACATTTCAACAGGCAAAACAACAATGTTAGCAATTTCTCTGGTCACATGATGGTCAGGATCCAGAGGAGATCCAGGAACTCCTGAGTGTAGCCCAGTGTCCTGTCTTAAAGACAGACAGGAAGTGGCCTGATTCCAGCATCCCAGGCTTCCAGCAGGAGGTAACCACTGGAAGTCTTCTGGAAAGTACTTTCTTTATCAGTATAAAAATATATTGTTAAAATTTCAAGCATACTAGTTATTACTTGCAAACCTAAAATATTCTTAAAAGCTTGGCACCCTCATCTTTGTGGTTTCCATTGTTTCCTTTGTTTCAGATTTTCTAGGTAGAAGCAAGCCATCATTTCAAACTACTGTCATCTAATTCTGTTATTTGTTATACTATGAATGAAGGGTCACACTTAAAAATAAAAGAAAGTCCCTGCCAACAATTAGTGATTGAAGGAGCACACAAGCTGCAGAAACTTTTTCTTCTAACAGTTTCATTTTTCTCCATGAAGAAAACAGAACACATAGGCCCCCTGATTTTTTGCTTCTATGTTCAAAGTGAGCTAGAATGAAATTGATTTTCATATCAACAGGTAACATTTTTGGGGGTTGAAATGTCATACCAGAGAAAAAGGGCCTGGAGAAGAGGGAATGCTCCTATGCTGTTAGAGGGAAAGCCTATCCTAAAAATAAAGCTAAAATTCAAATAAGATTTAATTGTGACATTATGTGATTACATAGAGTATAAACCAAGGGTCTACATATAGTAGGCAATAGGTGAAGACAAATTTGATATCTCAGATGTGAGAGTAAAGGTTACCTGTCAGATATGCGGCTGGTATGCAGATATTCTTTTAGAATATTGCATATATCTTTTCAAATTATAGCTTTGTCAGGATGTATGGCTAGGAGTGGGATTGCTAATCATACAGTGACTGCAGCCATGAAATTAAGACACTTGCTTCTTGGAAGAAAAGTTATGACCAACTTAGACAGCATGTTACAAAGCAGAGACATTACTTTGTTGACAAAGGTCCATCTAGTCAAAGCTATGGTTTTTCCAGTAGTCATGTATGGATGTGAGAGTTGGACTAAAAAGAAAGCTGAGTGCAGAAGAATTGATGCTTTTGAACTGTGGTGTTGGAGAAGACTCTTGAGAGTCCCTTGGACTGCAAGGAGATCCAACCAGTCCGTCCTAAAGGAGATCAGTCCTGGGTGTTCATTGGAAGGACTGATGGTGAAGCTGAAACTCCAATCCTTTGGCCACATGATGCAAAGAGCTGACTATTTGGAAAAGACTCTGATGCTGGAAAAGATTGAGGGCAGGAGGAGAAGGGGACAAAAGAGGATGAGATGGTTGGATGGCATCACCGACTAAGTGGACATGAGTTTGAGTAAGCTGTAGGAGTTGGTGATGGACAGGGAGGCCTGGTGTACTGCAGTTCATGGGGTCACAAAGAGTCAGAAACAACTGAGCAACTGAACTGAATAGAACTGATCCTGCAATTAGATTCATTGGCTACACTTGACTGACAAATTCTTTGTAAAAAAAATTAAGAGGAAAACTATATGATTTTTTTAAATTCTCATTAAAATTAGTTTCTTAATGGAATCTTCTATTTTGAAAAATCTCCCACTTTTATTTTGCTATTTTGCTGAGTAATATTTTATATATATTTCACATATGGCAATACAGATATGTATGTCATATGAAAATATTGGTATATCTTTATGGTAATATATTTACATATCTCATATATGAAAATAGAGGTATATACTTTATATCATAAAATTTAAAATTTTCATAAAATTAAAAACTTTCATAAATTAAAGATTTTCAAACAATTAAAGCCTTTCATTGTGTGACTCACAACAAACTGTGGAAAATTCTTAAACTCTTAAAGAAATTCTAATACTAGACTACCCTACCTGCCTCCTGAGAAACTGGATACAAGCCAAGAAGCAACAGTTAGAATGGGACATGGAACAATGGACTGGTTCCAATTGGGAAAGGAGTACGTCAAGGCTATATATTGTTACCCTGCTTATTTAACTTATATGCAGTGTTGTTGTTCAGTTGCCCAGTCATGTCTGACTCTTTGCAACCCCGTGGACTGCAGCCCACCAGGTCTCCCTGTCCCTCACCATCTCCCAGAGTTTGCCCAAGTTCATGTTCATCACATCAATGATGCCATCCAACCATCTCATCTTCTGATGCCCTCTTCTCTTTCTATCCTCAATCTTTCCCAGCACTTTTCCATTGAGTCATCTGTTTATATCAGATAATCAAAATTCTGGAGCTTCAGCTTCAGCATCAATCCTTCCAGTGAATATTCAGGGTTGATCTCCTTGCTGTCCAAGGGACTTTCAAGAGTCTTCTCGAACACCACAGTTTGAAGGCATCAATTCTTTGATGTTTTGCCTTCTTTACAGTCCAGCTGTTATAACCATATGTGACCACTGTGAAGGCCATAGCCTTGACTATATGGACCTTTGTCGGCAGAGTTAATGTCTCTGCTTTTCAACACTGTCTAGGTTAGTCATCGCTTTCCTGCCAAAACAATTGTCTTCTGATTTCATGGCTGCAGTCACTGACTGCAGCGATTTTGGAGCCCAAGAAAGGGAAATCTGACACTACTTCCACATTTTCCCTTCTATTTGCCATGCAGTAATGGGGCCAGAAGCCATGATCTTAGTTTTTTTAATATTTAGTCTTAAGCTAGCTCATTCACTTTCCTCCTTCACTCTCAGCAAGAAGCTCTTTAGTTCCTCTTCACATTCTGCCATTATAGTGGTATCATTCACTTATCTGAGGTTGTTGATGTTTCTCCTGCCTATCTTGATTCCAGCTTGTAACTCATCCAGCCTGGCCTTTCTCATGATGTGCTCAGCTGCTGCTAAGTTGCTTCAGTCATGTCTGACTCTGTGTGACCCTGTTAAACAAACAGGGTGACAACAGAGAGCTCTTAGTACTCCTTTCTCAATCTTGAACAAATCAGTTGTTCCATACAGGGTTCTAATTGTTGCTTCTTGACCTGCACACAGGTTTCTCAGGAGACAGATAAGATGGTCTGGTATTCCCATCTTTTTAACAACTTTCCACAGCTTGTCATGATCTACATGGTCAAAGTCTTTCATGTTGTCAATGAAACAGAGATAGATGTTTTCCTGAAATTCCCTTGCTTTCTCTATAATCCAGTGAATGTTGGCAATTTGATCTCTAGTTTCTCTTCTATTTCTAAACCCAGCTTGGGCATCTGGAAGTTCTTGATTCTCATAATACTGAAGCCTAGTAAGCAAGATTTTAAGCATGGCCTTAATAGCATGGGAGATGAGTGCAATTGTCAGAAGGTTATCACATTCTTTGGTACTACCCTTCTTGGAAACTGGGATGAGGATTAATCTTTTCCAGTCCTGTGGCCACTGCTGGGTTTCCAGATTTACTGACATAATGAATGCAAAATCTTGATGGCATCATCCTTTAGGGATTTGAGTGATTCTGCTGGAATTTCATTTCATCCACTAGCTTTATTAACAGTAGTGCTTCTTAAGGCCCACTTGACTTCACACTCCCAAATGTCTGGCTCTGGGTGGCTAATCACACCGTCGTAGTAATGCAGTTCATCAAGATCTTTTTTATGTAGTTCTTCTATGTATTCTTTTCATCTCTTCTTGATCTCTTCATGGTCTACTACCATTTCTATCCTTTATTATGACATCTTTGGGTGGAATGCTCCCTTGATGTTTCCAATTTCCCTGAAGAGATCTCTAGTCTCCCCCCTTCTGTTGCTTTATTCTAGCTTTATGCACTGTTCATTGAAGAAGGCCTTCTTTTCTCTTCTAGCTGTTCTTTGGAACTCTGCGTTTAGTTGGATGTACCTTTCCCTCTCTCCCTTGCTTTTCGATTCTCTTCATTATTCCACTGTTTGTAAAGCCTCATCAGATAACCACTTTGCCTTCTTGCCTTTTTTTTTTTCTTTGGAATGGTTTGCTTGCCACCTCCTGTACAATATTACAGACCTCTGTCCATAGTTTTTCAGGCACACTCTTAACTAGATCCTGTCCCTTGAATCTATTCATTACTTCTACTATGAATCCATACGGCATTTGATTTAAGTCATACCTGTCTGGCCTAGTGTTTTTCCCAGGTTTTCTTTAGTTTAAGACTGAATTTTGCTGTGAAAATCTGATGATATGACCCATAGTCAGCTCCAGGTCTTGTTTTTGCTGACTGTATACAGTTCCTCCATCTTCAGCTACAAAGAATGTAATCAATTTGATTTCAGGAATGATCATTTGGTAAGTTCCATGTGTAAAGTCATCCCTTGTGTTGTTGAAAAAGGGTCAACAACATGAAGAATCCCCTTCATGGATCACTGCCTTGTTGTGGCGAAGGGGCTTGCGTAACTCAATGAAGCTATGAGCTAAGCTGTGCAAAGCCACCCAAGATGGACGGGTCATAGCAGAGAGTTGTGGCAAAACATGATCCACTAGAGGAGGGAATGGCAAACCACACCAGTATACTTGCTTTAAGAACCTCGTGAACTATATAAAGGCCATATGCAGAGTACATCATGCTAAATGCCTGGCTGGATGAATCACAGCTGGAATCAAGACACCTGGGAGAAATATTAACAACATCAGGTATGCAGATGATACTACCCTAATGGCAGAAAACTAAGAAAAACTAAAGAGCCTCTTGATGATGAAAGGTTGTTGTTGAATCACGCAAAGACCCTGGGATTTTTGGCCCCTGGAGGGGAAGAATTTAATCCAGGGCCAGAGACATGACTTGATCACTCAGAGATTTTGTGTAATAAAGTTTTGTTAAAGTATAACGGAGATAGAGAAAGCTTCTGACATAGGCATCAGAAGGGGGCAGAAAGGGTACCCTCCTGCTAGTCTTCAGCTGGATGTTATATCATCACTAGCAGTCTGTTAATGAAAGAAAGGAACGTCTGAAAACTCAGAATGGCACCAGGCCCCTCACCCATAAGATGCATTTTGGGATATCTTGGCACCAAATGGTTCATCCTGGGCCATAAAATTATTAACTTGAATATTGAAGAAGGGCAGATCACCATATAAATAGTTTCATTTACATAGATTGCTGCTGCTACTGCTAAGTCGCTTCAGTCGTGTCTGACTCTGTGCGACCCCATAGACAGCAGCCCACTAGGCTCCTCTGTCTCTGGGATTCTCCAGGCAAGAATGCTGGAGTGGGTTATAAGTGGAACAATATCTGAGTATAACATACTGGTTTGTCAAGTAGATTCTGAGCCAAGAGGCGGAACAGACTTGAAGACAGAGTTTGGGGTAAATGCATAGTACATTAGCATAGCTTAAGATAAACATTTCCATAAGAGAAATGCGCTGGTTATATCTAGGTTTGAGAATAGTTAACTTTAGGTGAAACCAAGTGTCATTATGGCAACACAGTATTTTAAGAGAAACCTCCTTTTAAATTTGTATAGAGAAGGAAAAAAATATCGCTAGTTTGTTTCTTCCTGCCCCTTAAGAGAGATAAAAATGTCTGACATTTGCAGGCTATTTCCTCCTTTGGAGACCCCTGGCCTTCCTGCCTGTTACCCTCTCAATGAGGGTGGAAGAGGAGAGTGAAAAAACTGATTTCAAACTCAACTTAAAATCATGGCATCCAGTCCTGTCACATCATGGCAAATAGATGGGGAAAAAATGCAAACAGTGGCAGATTTTCTTTTCTTGGGCTCCAAAATCACTGCGCTTCAAATTTCATGGTGACTGCAACATGAAATTAAAAGACATTTGCTCTTTTGAAGAAAAAGCTATGACAATCTTAGAAAGCATATTAAAAAGCAGAGACATCACTTTGCTGAAAAAGGTTTGTATAATCAAAGCTGTGGTTTTTTCCAGTAGTCATGTATGGATATGAGAATTGGACCATAAAGAAGGCTGAGCATTGCAGAACTGATGCTTTTGAATTAGGGTGCTAGAGAAGACTCTTGAGAGTTCTGTGGGCAGCATGGAGATCAAACCAGTCAATTCTAAAGGAAACAACCCTGAGTATTCACTGGAAGGACTGATGCTGAAGTTGAAGCTCCAATACTTCGCCAACCTGATGTGAAGAACTGACTCATTTGAAAAGACCCTGATGCTGGGAAAGATTGAGGGCAGGAGGAGAAGGGGGTGACAGAGGATGAGATTGTTGGATGGCATCACTGACTCAATGGACATGAGTTTGAGCAAACTACAGGAGAGAGTGAAGGACAGGTAATACTGGCATGCTGCAGTCCATGGAGTCACAAAGAGTTGGACACAACTTAGCAACTGAACAATAGCAACAAAGAATTTAAAAGTTTCATAAAATGAAAAACTTTCATAAAATGAAAAACTTTCATAAAATGAAAAAGCTTCTGAAAATTTAAAACTTAATGAAATTAAAACTACTTCATCAAATTTAAAAATTCCTCATAATATTAAAATTATAAAATTATTTGTAAAATAAAATTTTCTACTCCATGAGACACCTTTTTCAGAAAACCAAAGATGAACCACAGACTGGAAAAAATCATTTCCAAAACACATATCGAATAAAGGATCTGTACTCAAATTAGACCAAACAGCCCCATTTACATTTGGTAAAGACTGAAAGCACAAGCAGAAGATGTTAAGAAGAGGTGGAAAGAATATACAGAAGAACTATACAAAAAAGATCTTCACAACCAAGATAATCACAATGATGTGATCACTACCCAAGAGCCAGATATCCTGGAATGTGAAGTCAAGTGGGCCTTAGAAAGCATCACCACGAACAAAGCTAGTGGAGGTGATGGAATTCCAGTTGATCTAATTCAAATCCTGAAAGATGATGCTGTGAAAGTGTTGCACTCAATATGCCAGCAAATTTGGAGAACTCAGCAGTGGCCACAGGACTGGAAAAGGTCAGTTTTCATTCCAATCCCAAAGAAAGGCAATGCCAAAGAATGCTCAAACTACCACACAATTGCACTCATCTCACACGCTAGTAAAGTAATGTTCAAAATTCTCCAAACCAGGCTTCAGGAGTACGTAAACTGGAACTTCCTGATGTTCAAGCTGGTTTTAGAAAAGGCAGAGGAACCAGAGATCAAATTGCCAACATCCGCTGGATCATGGAAAAAGCAAGAGAGTTCCAGAAAAACATCTATTTCTGCTTTATTGACTATGCCAAAGACTTTGACTGTGTGGATCACAAGAAACTGTGGAAAATTCTGAAAGAGATGGGAATCCCAGACCACCTGACCTGTCTCTTGAGAAACCTTGCAAGTCAGGAAGCAATGGTTACAACTGGACATAGAACAACAGACTGGTTCCAAATAGGAAAAGGAGTACGTCAAGGCTGTATATTGTCACCCTACTTATTTAACTTCTATGCAGAGTACATCATGAGAAACGCTGGACTGGAAGAAGCACAAGCTGGAATCAATATCAATAACCTCAAATATGCTGATGACACTACCCTTATAGCCTGAAAGTGAAGAGGAACTAAAAAGCCTCTTGATGAAAGTGAAAGAGGAGAGTGAAAAAGTTGGCTTAAAGTTCAACATTCAGAAAACTAAGATCATGGCATCTGGTCCCATCACTTCATGGGAAATAGACAGGGAAACAGTGGAAACAGTGTCAGACTTTATTTTTTGGGGCTCCAAAATCACTGCAGATGGTGATTGCAGCCATGAAATAAAAAGATGCTTACTCCTTGGAAGGAAAGTTATGACCAAACTAGATAGCATATTGAAAAGTAGAGATATTACTTTGCCAACAAAAGTCCATGTAGTCAAGGCTATGGTTTTTCCAGTGGTCATGTATGGATGTGAGAATTGGACTGTGAAGAAAGCTGAGTGCCGAAGAATTGATGCTTTTGAACTGTGGTGTTGGAGAAGACTCTTGAGAGTCCCTTGGACTGCAAGGAGATCCAGCCTAAAGGAGATCAGCCCTGGGTGTTCATTGGAAGGACTGACGCTAAACCTGAAACTGCATTGGAAAAGACCCTGATTCTGGGAGGGATTGGGGGCAGGAGGAGAAGGGGACGCCAGAGGATGAGGTGGCTGGATGGCATCACGACTCAACGGACATGAGTTTGAGTGAACTCCAGGGCTTGGTGATGGAGAGGGAGGCCTGGCATGCTGTGATTCATGGGGTCGCAAAGAGTCAGACACGACTGAACGACTGAACTGAAAGACTGAAAAACACACCTAGGCAAAGAACATAAACAGATATATACATAGATATTTTTATCAAGATATAATTTTTTATATCTGTGTAGATTTTAACATCTCTGGGTAGATATAGATATTTATATCTCTCAGTATATATATATATAGGTAGATAGATAGATATAGATATTCCATAAAATTAAAACTCCCATAAAAATAACTTTCATAAATTGAAAAACTGGCATAAATTGAATAACTTTCATAAAGTTAGTAACTTTCATACAATTAATAACATTCATATTACTCAGTCCAGTTCAGCCACTCAGTCATGTCCTACTCTTCATGACCCCATGGACTGCAGCACGCCAGGCTTCCCTGTCCATCACCAACTCCCGGAGTTTACTCAAACTCATGTCCATTGAGTCAGTGATGCCATCCAGCCATCTCATCCTCTGTAACCCCCTTCTCCTCCCACCTTCAATCTTTCCAAGCATCAGAGTCTTTTCAAATGAGTGAGTTCTTTGCATCAGTTGGCCAAGGTATTGGAGCTTCAACTTCAGTATCAGTCCTTCCAATGAATATTCAGGACTGATTTCCTTTAGGATGGACTGATTGGATCTTCTTGAAGTCCAAGGGACTCTCAAGAGTTTTCTCCAACACCACAGTTCAAAAGCATCAATTCTTCTGCACTCAGCTTTCTTTATAGTCCAACTTTCATGTCCATACATGACCACTGGTAAAACCATAGCTTTGACTAGACAGACCTTTGTTGGCCAAGTAATGTCTCTGCTTTTTAATATGCTATCTAGGTTGGTTATAACTTTTCTTCCAAGGAGTAAGCGTCTTTTTATTTCATGGCTGCAATCACCATATGCAGTGATTTTGGAGCCCCAAAAAATAAAGTCTGACACTGTTTCCACTGTTTCCCCATCTATTTCCCAAGAAGTGATGGGGCCAGATGCCATGATCTTAGTTTTCTGAATGTTGAACTTTAAGCCAACTTTTTCACTCTCCTCTTTCACTTTCATCAAGAGGCTTTTTAGTTCCTCTTCACTTTCAGGCCATAAGAGTAGTGTCATCTGCATATCTGAGGTTATTGATATTTCTCCCGGCAATCTTGATTCCAGCTTGTGTTTCTTCCAGTCCAGCATTTCTCATGATGTACTCTGCATAGAAGTTAAATAAGTAGGGTGACAATATACAGCCTTGACGTACTCCTTTTTCTATTTGGAACCAGTCTGTTGTTCTATGTCCAGTTGTAACTGTTGCTTCCTGACCTGCAAGGTTTCTCAAGAGACAGGTCAGGTGGTCTGGGATTCCCATCTCTTTCAGAATTTTCCACAGTTTCTTGTGATCCACACAAAGTCTCTGGCATAGTCAATAAAGCAGAAATAGATGTTTTTCTGGAACTCTCTTGCTTTTTCCATGATCCAGCGGATGTTGGCAANTCTCAAGAGGCAAGTCAGGTGGTCTGGTATTCCCATCTCTTTCAGAATTTTCCATAGTTTATTGTGATCCATATAGTCAAAGGCTTTGGCATAGTCAATAAAGCAGAAATAGATGTTTTTCTGGAACTCTCTTGCTTTTTCCATGATCCAGCGGATGTTGGCAATTTGATCTCTGGTTCCTCTGCCTTTTCTAAAACCAGCTTGAATATCTGGAAGTTCACAGTTCACATATTGCTGAAGCCTGGCTTGCAGAATTTTAAGCATCACTTTGCTAGCGTATGAGATGAGTGCAATTGTGCAGTAGTTTGAGCATTCTTTGGCATTGCCTTTCTTTGAGATTGGAATGAAAACTAACATTTTCCAGTCCTGTGGCCACTGCTGAGTTTTCCAAATTTGCTGGCACATTGAGTGCAGCACTTTCACAGCATCATCTTTCAGGATTTGAAATAGCTCCACTGGAATTCCATCACCTCCACTAGTTTTGTTCATAGTGATGCTTCCTAAGGCCCACTTGACTTCACATTCCAGGATATCTGGCACACCATCGTGATTATCTGGGTCGTGAAGATCTTTTTTGTACAGTTCTGTGTATTCTTGCCACCTCTTCTTTATATCTTCTGCTTCTGTTAGGTCCCTACCATTTCTGTCCTTTGTTGAGCCCATCTTTGCATGAAATGTTCCTTGGTATCTCTAATGTTCTTGAAGAGATCTCTAGTCTTTCCCATTCTATTATCTTCCCCTATTTCTTTGCATTGATCACTGAGGAAGGCTTTCTTATCTCTCCTTGCTGTTCTTTGGAGCTCTGCATTCAAATGGGTATATTTTTCCTTTTCTCCTTTGCTTTTTACTTCCTTTCTCTTCACAGCTATTTGTAAGGCCCCCTCAGGCAGCCGTTTTGCTTTTTGCATTTCTTTTTCTTGGTGATGGTCTTGATTCCTATCCCATGTACAATGTCACAAACCTCTGTCCATAGTTCATCAGGCACTCTGGCTATCATATCTAGTCCCCTAAATCTAGTTCTCACTTCCATTGTATAGTCATAAGGGATTTGATTTAGGTCATACCTGAATGGTCTAGTGGTTTTCTCCACTTTCTTCAATTTCATTCTGAATTTGGCAGTAAGGAGTTCATTCTCTGAGTCACAGTCAGCTCCCAGTCTTAGTAAACAGTAAAAGTGGCACACTTTTGAGTGGCAGCTTTGGAACTGAGGAATCTTGATTCAATTATTAAAAGACTGAGTAGGGGGAAGGAATACATGGAAAGGAAAGAAAATAAGATTGCTCCACTTAAACCTGGATTTTTCAACTCTCAATTGCCTCCACACCAAAGAAAAGGCACTGAAGCAAGCACACTCCAAAAACAAACTGTTACCTAGCTATATGGATCTGTGTCTTCTGAATACAGCCTTGCACATGTGCTTTCCACAACATATACAGACACACACAATCACACACTCAGCCAAACACACAGTATTCCCATTCATTGCATGGGACAGTTTCACATATACCATTTCATGAAATCCCCCTACCCGGATATTTTTCTGCCCCTGACCATTCAGCCACCACCCAAATTAAATCCCTTCTAGATCTGCTTGGGTCCAAGATGGATGGTGAAAACTTGGGGAAGAAGATAGTACAAAGGGAAAGTAGGGAATACATGGAGACAAGGAGGAGGAGGCAGGAGACAGTGTGATTCATTCATATCACAGTAACAGCCACAGTTGGCACAGCTATGAAAAATCAAGCATCCTGGCCCAGGGTTCCTTCCCCCAGATCACACTGGAAGACCTCGCCCTTTCTCATCTTGCAGTTTTGTCTCTGGGTTTGGACAGCTGATGCAAGAGATTACAAGGAATATTGCCATTTAAGGTCAGGGATACACATGGGCTATCTCCAGAGGATCCAATCAGTTTCACACTCTCTGTCCCAAGTAGCAACCAGAACATAGTCACATCCTGTTATCTTAGAAACCAGGGTATGACAGGTAGCTTTGTCTCTCTCCACTCTTTTCTACTCTCTCCTCTGTCCATTTCTGATTCTTATTCTCAGTCTTCTCTCCTTTTCATCTTATCTCCTCTCCATCTAGTGTCTCTCCTTCTTGAATTTTTAAATTTAATCTCCCCTGTTTCTCAGATTCTCAATTACTGGCTGGCTAGTGGTTAAGAGAGAAATGAGAAGGCACGTGAAAGAGAGTAAAGATCAAGGGATACGTAGAGTGTGAGCAGTGGACAGAGATGGGGAGGAGATGTGTAGGAGGTCAGTACTATTATTAGACCAACCTTGGTCTCTCTATTTGCTTACGGTGAGTGAGTCTATTATTCTAGTGATTAAAATTCTCTTCTCATCCCCTCTTTTTTCCCATGTAATTTTTATTTTTATGAGAGACTATACTTTGTCTGCAATTGTCTCTCAGTAACTGTATCACATCACCCATTATGGCTGAATCACCTGACATCTACCATTGACAAATTCTGCATGATTTCACCTGTTTTCTAGCAGCATCCATACAGGACACCTAAGGCAAGCACAGGATCCCAGTACTAACATTACTCAGTGTTGTGGCTGTAACAGTGTACAAGAGACCCAGCCCCTCAACATGTGCTTCACTGTGACTGATCTGAACCCAGGTTTTTTTTTTAATTTTTTAAAAAATTTTTGGTGGTGCCACACAGAACATGGGATCTTAGTTCACTGATCAGAGATCAAACCTGTACCTCCTACACTGAAGCATGGAGTCTTTACCACTGGGCTTCCAGGGAAGTCCCCTCGATCCAGATTTTGAGCCTTATCTGTGAGCAGTCATAGGCTCGATGGATGGAAAAATCCACCCAATATTTCCTTGCTTTCCCTTCTCTTCCCTTCAGTCCTGATTTTCCCACCTTGAAAAGTAACGTAACTGCATCTGATTCATTTGACCATGACATTACCCTTATATTGTCACCCAGGCAGTTGACTCAGAGTAAGTAGATGGATATAGACAGAGTATAGGTAGAAGACGATTCACAGGCAGGAAAAGAAAGAAAGCTGTAAGAGTTTCTAGCTGCTGATCTTCACCATGAAGAGGGTCCTGCACCCATTCCACTCACCCTTCACCCTCTAAGATAGACATTATCAAATCAGACATAAGAGGAAAGGGCTCCTTTGAATGAATCCTGATCATGATAACTTCACCTCTTGCCTTGCATCATTTCCAAGCACTCTATAATCTTCTCACACTGAATATTTTTCATGATATATAACTCAAATATTTCCTGCTGCCATTTCTGTTTCAGCCACAGCATAAGGATAAGCATCCCAAATGCTTCATCTCTCAGCACTTCCTAGAGTTCAGATCAAGACAATAACTTGTCTACCTACCCTAATTTGACTTAGTCATGAAATTCACAAACCACAGCCAGCAGAATCCAACCTCCTTCCTGCTCATGGGAATTCCTGGCCTGGAGGCCTCCCACTTTTGGATTGCATTTCCATTCTGCTCCATGTACACCCTGGCAGTACTCGGCAACATGGCAGTGCTGCTGGTGGTGTACTCGGAGCCTGAGCTGCACCAGCCCATGTATCTGTTCCTATGCATGCTGTCCATCATTGATCTGGTGCTCTGCACCTCCACTGTGCCCAAGCTCCTTGCACTCTTTTGGGCAAACACTGCGGAGATCACCTTTGGGGCCTGTGCCACCCAGATGTTCTTCATCCATGGCTTCTCAGCTGTAGAATCTGGCATCCTGCTAGCAATGGCCTTTGACCGCACTTGGCTATCTGCCGGCCCCTACATTATGGATCATTGCTGCCCCCAGAGGCTGTGGGCAAGTTGGGGGCTGCTGCTGTGTTTCGTGGCTTGGGACTCATGACCCCACTCACCTGCTTACTGGCAAGACTGAGCTACTGTGGCCGAGTGGTGGCCCACTCCTACTGTGAGCACATGGCTGTGGTGAAGCTGGCATGTGGGGGCACACAGCCAAACAACATCTATGGCATCACCGCTGCCACATTGGTGGTGGGCACTGACTCCATCTGCATTGCTATCTCCTATGCACTCATCCTCCGGGCTGTGCTAGGCCTCTCCTCCAAGGAGGCAAGGGCTAAGACCTTTGGCACTTGTGGCTCTCACCTGGGCGTCATCCTTCTGTTCTATACACCGGGACTCTTCTCATTCTACACTCAGCGCTTTGGCCAGCATGTGCCCCGGCACATCCACATTCTCTTGGCTGACCTCTACCTTGTCATGCCACGCATGCTCAGTCCCCTCATCTATGGCATGAAGACCAAGCAGATCCGGGATGGGGCCCTCCGACTGCTGAAGCGGGGCGTTGTCCAGTCATAAAGTCTTCAACCTCACCCGGAGACCCCACCCTATACTTCCCTTAGCCTTTGGGCAATGTCTAAAAGATCAGTGGCTCCCAGCATGATGGAGAGACAGAAACCCACATTCAAAGGTATCCTTCCTTTGATAAGGAGGCACAGCACAGGTGGCATGGGAGAAGAACCATCAGGTGTTTCCCACTTGTGATGTGGGTGTGGTTACAATGCCCTGGGAGCCTCTGTGCAATAGGAAACATGGTTACCAAGCAGAAGACAGCTTCCCAGGGAATCCCACCCTGCTGTTCTGACATGGTTCCTGCCTTCCAGGAGACCTTGATAAAGTGAGAAAGATATGACTAGAGGTCTGACAAGGAGAAATAACCTTCATCCACAGTCAGGTGTTCCTCCTCTGATGGGAATACCTGGATACCTCCCTCAGTGAGCACTAAATCTGATGGGAAAAACACACAGAATTCAAAGGGGCAGAAAGACACAGAGGCAGACCAGTCAGCAGTGGGTCAAAGGGACAACAACAAATAAGAATCAAGGGCAGAGGCAGTCCTAAGATGGCGGAGGAATAGGACGGGGAGATCACTTTCTCCCCCACAAATTTATCAAAAGAACATTTAAATGTGAGTAAATTCCACAAAACAACTTCTGAATGCCGGCAGAGGACATCAGGCACCCAGAAAAGCAGCTCATTGTCTTTGAAAGGAAAGGATTCAGTGGCTCCCAGCATGATGGAGAGACAGAAACCCACATTCAAAGGTATCCTTCCTTTGATAAGGAGGCACAGCACAGGTGGGATGGGAGAAGAACCATCAGGTGTTTCCCACTTGTGATGTGGGTGTGGTTACAATGCCCTGGAGCCTCTGTGCAATAGGAAACATGGTTACCAAGCAGAAGACAGCTTCCCAGGGAATCCCACCCTGCTGTTCTGACATGGTTCCTGCCTTCCAGGAGACCTTGATAAAGTGAGAAAGATATGACTAGAGGTCTGACAAGGAGAAATAACCTTCATCCACAGTCAGGTGTTCCTCCTCTGATGGGAATACCTGGATACCTCCCTCAGTGAGCACTAAATCTGATGGGAGAAACACACAGAATTCAAAGGGGCAGAAAGACACAGAGGCAGACCAGTCAGCAGTGGGTCAAAGGGACAACAACAAATAAGAATCAAGAGCAGAGGCAGTCCTAAGATGGCGGAGGAATAGGGCGGGGAGATCACTTTCTCCCCCACAAATTTATCAAAAGAACATTTAAATGCGAGTAAATTCCACAAAACAACTTCTGAATGCCGACAGAGGACATCAGGCACCCAGAAAAGCAGCTCATTGTCTTTGAAAGGAAAGGAGGTAGGAAAAAATACAAAAGATAAAAAGAGAGACAAAAGAGGTAGGACAGAGCTCTCCCAGAAAGGGAGTCTTAAAAAAGAAGTTTCCAAACACCAGGAAACACTCTCACTGCCGAGTCTGTGGTGAGCCTTGGAAGCACAGAGGGCAACATAATCAGGTGGAAAAATAAATAAATAATTAAAACCCATAGATTACCTTCCCACGGTAACTCCTCCAGCAGAGAAGCAGCGCAGACGTCTCCATCTGCCACTATCAAGCGGAGGCTGGGCAGGGAAGCATGGGCTGCATTGCTTAGAGTATAGGACCAGGCCTGAATTCCTCAAGGGCAATTTGAAGACACTAACTTGGGCTAGCAAACCAGACTGTGGGATAACTACCACACAAAAAGCCCTAACCTAAGACACCACCAGGCCTGCTCACAGAACTAAGGACTGACTAGAGCTACACGAAAAGCCCTAACCTAAGACACTGTCAGGCCCTCTCACAGAACAAAGGACTGAGCAGAACTAGCTGGCTGCAGACCATCCACCTCCAGTGACAGGCAGCCAGAGCCGGAAGGGGGCAATCATGGCCCCAGAGAGGCATTATCTCCCAAACTGCAAGCAGGCTTCATTGCTAACTAAGACTTCTTGGGACTCTGGATGGTCAACATCTGCCTGAGAAGGTGCACAAGTTGTACACCCAGAAAACTGAGCAGCAGGGATGGAGGAGGCGATAAGTTGCAACAACCATGCTCGCCAAACACCTGATCACCTGAGCTGCTCAGACCTGGGAAGGGCACAAGACGCAGGCCCAAACGAGTCTGTGCCTTTGAGGAGTATCCGAGTACCTGAACTTGAAGGGCTTAGACCTGGGAAGTGCATACAACCCAGGGCCGGACTCAGACAGGTCCTGGCAGGGCAACCTAGAGCCTAAGCAGTGTTGACAGGGAAAGCACCCATGCCGTGAGCGGGGGCAAACCCAGTGTGGTCGAGACACTGCAAGCACATGCCAGTGTTACTTGTTTGCAGCATCGCTCCCTCCCCACAGTGCGACTGAACAAGTGAGCCTAAAAAAGTGTCCACCACCTCCCCCTTCTGTCAGGGCAGAAATTAGACACTGAAGAGACCAGCAAATAGAAGAAGCTAAAACAGAGAGAACCTCCTTGGAAGTGACAGGTGCAATAGATTAAAACCCTGTAGTTAGTACCGACTACACAGGAAGGGGCCTATAGATCTTAAGAAATATAAGCCAGATCAAGGAACTATCCGAAGATAAGCTGACCCCACACTGTCCACAACAACACCAGAGAAAGTCCTAGATATATTTTTACTATTTTTACTATCATTCATTTTTTAAATTTTTTTTTAATTTTTAAGTCTTCTATTACTCCTTTAACTCTCATTTTTATAACATACTATTACTTTGCAAAAAAAAAGAGACACCCTATTTTTTTAAAGCAAACTTCATATATATATATATAGTAATTTTTGTGACTTTTTTTTAATATTGTATTTTTGAAAATCCAACCTCTACTCTAGATTTTTAATCTTTGCTTTTTGGTATTTGTTATCAATTTTGTACCTTTAAGAACCCAATCTTCAGTACCTATTTTTACTTGGGAGTGAGATTACTAGCTTGACTGCTCTCTCCCCCTTTGGACTCTCCTTTTTCTCCACCAGGTCGCCTCCGTCTCCTCCCTCCCCCTTCTCTTCTCTACCCAACTCTGTGAATCTCTTTGTGTGTTCCAGATGGTGGAGAACACTTAGGGAACTGATTACTGGCTGGATCTGTCTCTCTCCTTTTGATTCCCCCCTTTTTCCTCCTATCCACCTCTGTCTCCTTCCTTCCTCTTCTCTTCTCTCTATAGCTCTGTGAACAATCTCTGAGCAGTCCAGACTGTGGAGTGCACATAAGGAAGTGATTACTGACTGTTGGGGTCCTTTAATGGACAGGGATCTGGCAGTCCAAAGGCGACGATAAGAAAGTGAAAGAGAGAAAGAGGCTGATACTCCCTGGTTTATGCAGAAAACCAATAAAGTCCTTGACACAGAACTTGCATCTCTCACGAAGTCACCAGGTGACCTCTCAAGGTGGGTGAAGGCACAGGATGCCTTCTTGAGAGAGTGTTAGAAGGCCAGGCAGGAGAGTGAGCAAGACAGGTCTCTGCGCTCCAAGGAATCAGCCGAAGAAAGAGAGAAAGAAAAAAGAAAGAAAGACAGACAGACACAGGGACCCAAGCTCTAATGGAGCAAAGGGGCTTTAATGATTTTTCTGTGAGTATATATAGGCTGTAGTAAAAGAAGTTTCTTTCGTCAATGATAAAGATCAGAAAACCAAATGTACAGTAACCGTTACCAAGGGAACAGGGATGCTGATGGTCACAAGGTCAGGAGACAATCCATATCTCAAGAAAGGGAATCGAGACTAAGCAGTTTTGTCATAAAGAGAATGTTTACTAAAGGAGATTCAAGCCTGTCTCACACAATGACCCCAGTTCCTGGGAGCAGCATACTGCTCTGCTCAAAAAGAAACAAAGGACTTGTGAGAAACAGCACGTAGGAATCCTGTTAAACATTCCCTGACAATTCTCCCTTATTTATGTATAATATTTATAAAAAGAGTTCTGATCATTAGAGTTTGTTTAGTTTTAACAATCTTTGCATGAAGGCAATGGTAGATGACAAATATAATTATCAAGACAATCATTAAAATTACAGTTCCAGACCCGATGTTGTGAGTAATGCTTTGAAACCATCCACATGGTTCTAGCCCAGATAATTGATTAGCTAGTTGTTCAGCTAAAGTTTTCAAATTAGTGGAAGAGGGCAGATTATTAGAAAATGTTTCAAATATTTCTTTGTATTAATTGTACATTCAGAGAGACATTATCATGTATGTTTTGTAAATGAAATTTGAGTTGTTCCCAGTTGTAGGCATTATTATTGAAATGAACAGGAGTAACACAAAATTGAGTAGAATTCCAATCACATTTTAACATTACCTGTTTTTTTACATCTGTAAGTTGATCTCCTACCCATTTGATGGCTGCTTTTAGTTCCTGTATTTCTTCTTGAATATCCTCATCTATCTGAGACTGAGTGGCCCACATAGTATGGGCATCTTTAGTCCAATTTTGAATAAAATTATGTGTTTGAATTGAGGTTTGTAAATCAACACCAGTGACAGCAGCAGTGGTGAAAACAGCTATTAATCTCAAAATGCCAAAAATTAGCTATCCAATGAATCGTTTAGATCGTTGGAAGCAAGTCCAGCCATAGGACCTTCTTCCTAGGGCTGCTGGAGATTTATTGGTAAACCATAGATTATGTTGAAATCAAAGAATCAAAAAGGAGTCATTTCTCAAGGAAATAGAGGAGTTGAGACAAGTATATAATTTACAATTTATGCAAGTTACAGAACATAAAGTCTTATTGAATTGTATGCAGCAGTGGTGAAAACAGCTATTAATCTCAAAATGCCAAAAATTAGCTATCCAATGAATCGTTTAGATTGTTGGAAGCAAGTCCAGCCATAGGACCTTCTTCCTAGGGCTGCTGGAGATTTATTGGTAAACCATAGATTATGTTGAAATCAAAGAATCAAAAAGGAGTCATTTCTCAAGGAAATAGAGGAGTTGAGACAAGTATATAATTTACAATTTATGCAAGTTACAGAACATAAAGTCTTATTGAATTGTAAGTTTCCTATAGCTACAACAAAGGGAAGTGGAACACAGGCTTGTATAAAATATGATTGATTATAGCGAAAGAAATTATTGCTATGGCTACAATTAGTTCTTGTGAAATGTCCAGTCCAAGTCTCAAGTTCCTTGATGCTTGCAGCAAGTTTCCAGATGTCCCATTGTTCAGGTCCAATCTGTTTATCAAGAATGATTCGAGGACGAGGGGGAGCCACTCCACCATCAAGCCATCCAAGAAGTCCTCTGTCATGGTAATGCTCCATTGTAGTATTAGTAACCTTCTATGTTATTTGAGTAATATAATCATATGTAGTGTTGTAATATCATCTGAGCAGTTAGATAACCATATACCATGGGGTCCCCAATCAACAATTGTATGATTAGCCATAAACATTAATTTTCCTGATTTGGCTGACATTTGTCCCAGTGAACAGGAATATATTTAAAGTTTTTATTAGTAAACCCTTTGCATAGTGTTCATTCTTCTTTCCCTGATTCTTTCGCTAAAGTTTTAGTAGTGTAAACACGTTCATGGACAAAGAAAGGGTAGTAAATAATCCAAGCAGTGTCTGAAAGTCCTCTTTTAGAGGCAGGGTGAAAGCCCAAGTTTGTGGGCTAACATTTATGCATAATTCTATTGGGCCCATATACAAAGAAGGGACTTCATAACCTAGAGAGATATTAATAGTTTTTCTTCTTCTTCATGATGAGAGGGCCCCTCCAAGTTCCAAGCAGGGGGCATATGTGTTGAGTCATTAGTGGATATGATTGGTCTGATTTCTGTCCATTTTATAACCTACAATAAAAAAGGGGGGTTAGGTATATAAGCCCATTAAGTATGATCAATCAAGTCAGTCTGAGCAGGGGAAGCAAAAGCAAGCAAAGCAAACATAGTGAAGAAAGATATTTTCAGGATTCCAAGGCATTCCCTGTTGAGAAATCATATTTTCAGCTTGATTAGTAAGGGTACTTATCTGTCCCCAAGTAGGGAGATCATAAGGTCGGTGACGTCGAGTGCAGTGTTTTTTGGAAATTTTTTAAGTATCCATGGCTTGTATTGGAATTCCTTCTTCCTGAGGTTTTTGTTGTATTGTCTCTAGTCTGAATGTTGGGGGGCCCCTTAGGTTGAATCCTCTGAAGAGGAAGTCATGAGTTTGTTGGATCCATCTGGAGAAATAGAAGCATATCCCTTTCCCTGTAAGATTAGTTTCTTAGATTTCCATAGATTAGTTAACCTGTCTTGATATCAAATGAGCAAAGGAACGGAGGTGTCCTTTAATGTTTCAAAGTGTTCATGTACACTCATGGCTAATTCATGTCAATGTGTAACAAAACGAATACAGTATTGTAAAGCAAAACAAACTAAAAAATAAAAATTAATTAAAGAAAAAAAAACAACAAACAAAAAAAAGTGTTTTTCTGCTTTTGTCAAAATATCTTCTTGTGGTAACTTTTAAAAATTTAAAACAAATAAAGCTATATTAACAATAGTTATAGAAAGAAAGGAAAGCGATAATGATGAAAACATTCCTAGGAAATATTTCAGCCCAAAAATAATCATCTGTTTGGGGATTGGTAGATAATGTCCGCCAAGAGGACATTGAGAAGATTTTATTTTAAATTGACCTTGACTCTTGACTACTTAAACCTTCCTTCTTGAATGTTGTTTCCGTGATTTTGTTTATTTCTATGTCAAAGGTATGAGTCTCATCTTGTTCAGCCAATGCTATTGTTCTTCTTTTTCATATATGTAAATCAAATAGACCCAACTTTGGTTTTAAGCTAACTCCTTGGTCTTTGGGTATTTTGGAATTGACAACATTGATGTTAGAGGTAGGTTTTTCTGGTTGATACAGTTTATGCCTCATGTTTAACAGACGGGATAGTCAGTGGCTTAAAACAAGCTTTTGCAGATATATGTACCCATTTAAAAAATATTTTTTCATTAGGCCCAGGTATTGGTGGCATAGGCTGTCTAATGTAGAGTTTATCAGTTCCAACCAAGCAATGTGTCAGTAAGTAAGTAAGTTTGCCTTAATTTCCATGAGGTACTATAGTCTTGTTGTCATCATTAACTAACCATGAAAATTTGGCTATGGTTTTGAAATAATGGGTTGATTTCTTTCTCATTCAGCATATATGTTTTTTCTGCTATAAAAAGAAATGAGATCGGACTGTGTTTTAAATGGTTTGTGTTATTTGGGGCAAAGGATTAGGAACAAACATTCAAATATATTTTCTTAAGTGAAATTATTGAAAAGTTGATGCAGGACAACTTGATAAATGAAATGTTGCTCATACCCAAATATATTTGACCTTGTCTTTGGAAAAGAAATGAAGCCTGGCAGTTGTTGAATCTCTCTGTTCAGTGTGTCAGAGAAGATGATTATATTTTCAAGACAGACTTGAAAAGAATGTGAATATTTTGTACTTTTGATATTCTTAGGGACAAAAAATCTTTTTGGCAAATGCTGTCTTTTTTATGTTGTTTTTGTTTTGCATTGTGAAACAGGCATTGAATTTGATGTCATTTTAAGAATCTTACAAATTGGAAATAGAAATAAAGCTATATTAATAACAGTTATAGGCTTAAAGACTATATTGTATTAGAATCTAGTAAAGTCTGTTCTGGATAAGGAAGATAAAAGTGTTCCTGTGTATATCCTCTTATTTAAATTTTTTTTTTTACAGTTACATTGTGTAATGTGTTTGTTTAATTATGTCTTGTGTTGTGGATTATAAAGAATGTCTCTAATCTGAAATAGAGAATAAATGTAAAAATTGTTTGAATTTGCTTAGAAATATAGGTAGGGCCATTGTCTATTTTTATAAAATTAGGTATTCTAATTATTGTAAAGTAAGCTAATAGGTGGGTTATAACATATTGTTTAGTTTCACCTTGGAGAGGTGTGGTCCATATAAAAGAAGAATTTGTATTGATTGAGACATGTAAGAAGGAAGAGGAAGAAAGTTCAGGTCAATGAGTTATACCCATTTGTCATAAAATTTTCTTTCATTTGTCATAAACATCTTTTTATATTTTTTTATTCATCACTTCATTTGCTATTTCTTATATCCTTTTATCAAAAACATATATCTTATATTTCTTTAGCAACTATGAAGTATCTTATATGTTAGTATTTTATCAGCTCAGTTCAGTCACTCAGTCGTGTCAAATTCTTTGCAACCCCATGAATTGCAACACACCAGGCCTCTCTGTCCATTGCCAACTCCCGGAGTTCACTCAGACGCACATCCATAGAGTCAGTGATGCCATCCAGGAATCTCATCCTCTGTCGTCCCCTTCTCCTCCTGCCCCCAATCCCTCCCAGCATCAGAGTCTTTTCCAATGAGTCAACTCTTCGCATCAGGTAGCCAAAGTACTGGAGTTTCAGCTTCAGCATCATTCCTTCCAAAGAAATCCCAGGGCTGGCCTCACTCATAGTTTCATTGAGTTAGGCAAAGGTGTGGTCCATGTGATCAGATTGGTTATTTTTCTATGATTGTGGTTTTCAGTCTGTCTGTCCTCCGATGGAGGACAGCTAACACCTATTCTACTCAAAATTGTCCAGAAAATTGCAGAAGAAGGTAAACTTCCAAACTCATTCTATGAGGCCACCATCACGCTAATACCAAAACCTGACAAAGATGCCACACAAAAAAACTACAGGCCAATATCACTGATGAACATACATGCAAAAGTCCTTAACAAAACTCTAGCAATCAGAATCCAACAACACATTAAGAAGATATACATCATGACCAAGTGGGCTTTATCGCAGGGATGCAAGGATTCTTCAATATCTCCAAATCAAGCAATGTAATACACCACATTAACAAATTGAAAAATAAAAGCCATATGATTATCTCAATAGATGCGGAGAAAGCCTTTCAAAATTCAACATCCATTTATGATAAAAACTCTCCAGAAAGCAGGAATAGAAGGAACATACCTCAACATAATAAAAGCTGTATATGACAAACCCACAGCAAACATTATCGTCAATGATGAAAAATTGAAAGCATTTCCCCTAAAGTCGGGAACAAGACAAGGGTGCCCACTTTCACCGCTACTATTCAACATAGTTCTGGAAGTTTTGGCCACAGCAATCAGAGCAGAAAAAGAAATAAAAGGAATCCAGATTGGAAAAGAAGAAGTAAAGCTCTCACTGTTTGCAGATGACATGATCCTCTACATAGAAAACCCGAAAGACTCCACCAGAAAATTACTAGAGCTAATCAATGAATATAGTAAAGTTGCAGGATATAAAATCAATACACAGAAATCCCTTGCATTCCTATACACTAATAATGAGAAAGTAGAAAAAGAAATTAAGGAATCAATTCCATTCACCATTGCAACGAAAAGAATAAAATACTTAGGAATATACCTACCTAAAGAAACTAAAGACCTATATATAGAAAATTATAAAACACTGATGAAAGAAATCAAAGAGGACACTAATAGATGGAGAAACATACCATGTTCATGGATCGGAAGAATCAATATAGTGAAAATGAGTATACTACCCAAAGCAATCTACAGATTCAATGCAATTCCTATCAAGATACCAGCGGTATTTTTCACAGAGCTAGAACAAATAATTTCACAATTTGTATGGAAACACAAAAAACCTCGAATAGCCAAAGCCATCTTGAGAAAGAAGAATGGAACTGGAGGAATCAACCTGCCTGACTTCAGGCTTTACTACAAAGCCACAGTCATCAAGACAGTATGGTACTGGCACAAAGACAGAAATATAGATCAATGGACAAAATAGAAAGCCCAGAGATAAATCCACACACCTATGGACACCTTATCTTTGACAAAGGAGGCAAGAATATACAATGGATTAAAGACAATCTCTTTAACAAGTGGTACTGGGAAAACTGGTCAACCACTTGTAAAAGAATGAAACTAGAACACTTTCTAACACCATACACAAAAATAAACTCAAGATGGATTAAAGATCTAAATGTTAAGACCAGAAGCTATAACACTCCTAGAGGAGAACATAGGCAAAACACTCTCTGACATAAATCACAGCAGGATCCTCTATGACCCACCTCCCAGAATATTGGAAATAAAAGCAAAAATAAACAAATGGGACCTAATTAAAATTAAAAGCTTCTGCACAACAAAGAAAACTATAAGCAAGGTGAAAAGACAGTCTTCATAATGGGAGAAAATAATAGCAAATGAAGCAACTGACAAAGAATTAATCTCAAAAATATACAAGCAACTCCTGCAGCTCATCTCTAGAAAAATAAATGACCCAATCAAAAAATGGGCCAAAGAACTAAACAGACATTTCTCCAAAGAAGACATACAGATGGCTAACAAACACATGAAAAGATGCTCAACATCACTCATTATCAGAGAAATGCAAATCAAAACCACAATAAGGTACCATTTCACACCAGTCAGAATGGCTGCAATCTGAAAGTCTACAAGCAATAAATGTTGGAGAGGGTGTGGAGAAAAGGGAACTCTCTTACACTGTTGGTGGGAATGCAAACTAGTACAGCCACTATGGAGAATAATGTGGAGATTCCTTAAAAAAACTGGAAATAGAACTGCCATATGACCCAGCAATCCCACTGCTGGGCATACACACCGAGGAAACCAGAGTTGAAAGAGACACGTGTACCCCAATGTTCATCACAGCACTGTTTATAATAGCCAGGACATGGAAGCAATCTAGATGTCCATCAGCAGACGAATGGATAAGAAAGCTGTGATACATATACACAATGGAGTATTACTCAGCCATTAAAAAGAATACATTTGAATCGTTCTAATGAGGTGAAACTGAAGCCTATTATACAGAGTGAAGTAAGCCATAAAGAAAAACACCAGTACAGTATACTAAAGCATACATATGGAATTTAGAAAGATGATAAGGATAACCCTGTATGCGAGACAGCAAAAGAGACACAGATCTATAGAACAGTATTTCGAACTCTGTGGGAGAGGGTAAGGGTGGGATGATTTGGGAGAATGGCATTGAAACGTGTATAATATCATATGTGAAATGAATCACCAGTCCAGGTTCAATGCATGATACAAGATACTCGGGGCTGGTGCACTGGGATGACCCAGAGGGATGGCATGGGGAGGGAGGTGGGAGGGGGGTTCAGGATAGGGAAACACGTGTACACCCGTGGTGGATTCATGTTGATGTATGGTAAAACCAATACAATTTTGTAAACTAATTAGCCTCCAATTAACATAAATAAATTTATATGAAAAAAAAGAAACAAGGGCAAACTATCCATTAAACACAGGACTAAGCAACAATATTGCTGCCAATCTAGGAAGGTTCTCTGGAAGATAAGAGCTTTTATTTTGTCACTGAGCATGCTATGAGCCAAGTATGTTGCTAAAATCGAGGGGTACAGCCTTGATTAGGTCAAAATTCCTCTCATGATGACTGCTTTCTATTAGAAGAAACATACCCAGGAGGAGAGAACAGCTAAACCAAGTAACACTAATATGATAATGATTATTACTCAGAGGGACTGTGGGTACTAAGTAAGGACACTTAACTTAATCAGGGGAAATGAATTCTCTGGGCCCAACTCATCTCTGCATGGATAGGAAAGGCCCTTCCGGATGTAAGGTGTGGGAACAAAGTCTCAGGTTGGATAATGTCAAGTCTGAACATCCTTAGTCTGTCTTTCTGTTCCCTGGGAGTAGCCTCATGGAGCTGTCACTAAATTGCAAATGTTTAAGGAGGAGATCACCCATTTTGTTTGGAGAGGCAATCCAATAGGACCTCCTGAGCAGGTTTACAAAAATGATAGTGATGGCTGCACTAGAAGGCCCCTTAGGGTCCAAAGTTCTCAGGGGCTCTGGTTCTGCCTGCCTGCTCAGAATCAGCAGGCAGATTGATAATATGCCCCCAGTAAAGCATATTAATAAGCTAGGAAAGAATTTACATGGGAAAGCTTCTCTAGCAGGTGCAGGGTGACCTAGGTCCCCAGAACTATATACAGAAGCAGCAGCAGATTAGCTCAACACTGTAGTGCACAAAGAGGATGTACATCAACTTACTGTAGTCTCAGAACCACTTGATGGGAACATATGATTAACTACACACACTTTATGGAGACAGAGGTGGAAGGTTAGGAAGGCAGTAACTTATCCAAGAAGCAAGTAAATATTAGAGCCAGAAATCAAATTCAGATCTTTCTAATTCCAAATCCCTTGCTCTTTACTCTATACCAGGTGAGCGCTTATAAATCTAGGCTCAATGACCAAGAATCTAATAAGGCTTAATCTAGGAGTGAGGTGATAATTCTTTCTCTAAATTACTGACGTTTCTGAGAACATGCAACATGCCAAACACTATTCCAGAGGCTTTGAGATGTAATGGTGATTCAGGAAGAAAACTCTGACAACTTGATTATGAAACCTCAGCAAAATCCCCCTCTATACTTCCAGTGACTTTCATGTTAACAAAATTCTTCCTTCACTCCAGGGCTCAGCACACATGAAACTGATAGTTTTAATTTGCCCACAGTCAAGTCAGGTTGCCAGACAATCACAGACCTCAAACTGACCAAGAAATTCTAATCTCCAAAATATTTCATTCAAACTATCAGGGAAGTCAAGAGAATCAACTCCATCTTCTTTGGGACTACACTGGTTATGGTTAGATTTTATTTTTCCCAAAACATTCTTTTTTTTTATTTGATGATGTATAATTTACCTAACAGAGAAGGCAATGGCAACCCACTCCAGTACTCTTGGCTGGAAAATCCCATGGGCGGAGGAGCCTGGTAGGCTACAGTCCATGGGGTCGCAAAGAGTTAGACACTGAGAGACTTCACTTTACTTTTCACTTTGATGCATTGGAGAAGAAAATGGCTGAAGTAAACATATTAAGTGTATAGTCTGATGATTTCTGACAAATGGATAACCATCACCTTAATCGAGATACAGAAGATTTTCATAACCCCAGAAAGTTCCTTTCTGCTCCTTCCAGGCCATATCCCTGCTCTCCCATTGAGACAAATGTTTGATTTTTATTACCTTGGATTAAACTGACACAGTGTGTATTCTTAGCTCAGCATTATGTTTTTGAGATTCATTTGTGTTATTGTGAATTCTTTTTTACTGCTAAGAAACATTCCATTGTCTGAATACACCAAAGTTTAGCTATTTGTTTTTAGATGTTGAGTTATGTCCTATTTTTGGCTATGATGAATAAAGCAGCTATGAATATTTCTTAACTTAGGAAAGGAAATTCTAGGTTATATGGGAGGGGCAAAATAACAGTTTGGAATTAAGAGATACAAACTATGATGTACAAAATAAATAAGCAACAAGGATATATTATACAGCACAAGGAGATATAGTGATTATTTTGTAATAACTTTCAATGGAGTATAGTCTAGGAAAATACTGAATTACTTCATTGTACACCTGAAGTTAATATACTACATGTCAATAAAAAAAATAAAGGTTGGTATATGGTTTTCCAAAGTAATTATAGCATTTTACATTCTCACTAGTCGTGTGACAGTTTCTAGTTGCTCCACATCCTAGTCAACTCTTGATACTGTCATACTCTTTTTTAATTTTATCCATTCTAATTAAAAGACGCTTACTCCTTGGAAGAAAAGTTATGACCAACCTAGATAGTATATTCAAAAGCAGAGACATTACTTTGCCAACTAAGGTCCGTCTAGTAAAGGCTATGGTTTTCCTGTAGTCATGTATGGATGTGAGAGTTGGACTGTGAAGAAGGCTGAGCACTGAAGAATTGATGCTTTTGAACTGTGGTGTTGGAGAAGACTCTTAAGAGTCCCTTGGACTGTAAGGAGATCCAACCAGTCCATTCTGAAGGAGATCACCCTGGGATTTCTACGGAAGGAATGATACTAAAACTGAAGCTCCAGTACTTTGGCCACCTCATGCGAAGAGTTGACTCATTGGAAAAGACCCTGATGCTGGGAGGGATTGAGGGCAGGAGGAGAAGAGTACAACAGAGGATGAGATGGCTGGATGACATCACTGACTCGATGGATGTGAGTCTGAGTGAACTCCGGGAGATGGTGATGGACAGGGAGGCCTGGCGTGCTGCATGGGGTCGCAAAGAGTCGGACACGACTGAGTCACTGAACTGAACTGAACTGAATACATGTATGGTAGAAAGTTGTGGTTTTAATTTGCATTTTTCTGATGCCTAATGAGTTGAGCAACTTTTTGTACGTTTACTGTTTATATATACACCTTCTATGAAATGTTTGTTAAAATCTTTTGTCCATTTTAATCAAATTTTTTGCTTTGATATTGATTTGTACTAGCTATTTATGTATTCTGAATACAAACTGTCTTACATACACAATGAAAATATTTTTTTTCTTTTTTTCTTTTTTTTAATTAATTTTTATTTTTTTAGTTTGTTTTGCTTTACAATACTGTATTCGTTTTGCTACACATCGACATGAATCAGCCACGAGTGTACATGAACTCCCAATCCCGACCAATTTTGTGTCTTGCCATTTGATTTTCTTATTGGTCTGTTTTGATGAAAAAAACTTTTTAGTTGTGATAAAGTCAAAACAATCAATTTTTATTCTCTGTTTTATAGATTTAGCTTTTAATTTTAGGTTTGTCTTCCAACACAAATAATAATTGTGCATGATGTGAAGTAGAAATCAAGATTTATTTTCTCACATATGGATATCCTGCTGTTCCAGCATTATTTGTCTCAGTTCAGTTCAGTTGAGTCGTGCAGTCGTGTCCGACTCTTTGCGACCCCATGAATCGCAGCATGCCAGGCCTCCCTGTCCATCACCAACTCCCGGAGTTCACTCAGACTCACGTCCATTGAGTCCATGATGCCATCCAGCCAT
>SJXQ01001753.1:192973-207197 GCA_006408695.1 Aepyceros melampus | reverse complement strand
CCGAGTATGAGTGAACTCCGGGAGATGGTGATGGACAGGGAGGCCTGGTGTGCTGTGATTCATGGGGTCGCAGAGAGACATGACTGAGTGAACTGAACTGATTGGGAGAAATAAGGACCTCCTTCCAGAAGTGGAAGTTTCCCACAGGATTTTAACCTGATGGATATCTAAAAAGAAATGTGTTTCGGAGACAGGGAAAATAATGGGAAATTCTACAGAACCATTCTGTCTTAGATGTAAACGAATGTGAGCCTTAGCATCTAGGCTAAAGGTGTGATAAACCACCTACTCCATCTGCCTTGTGTTTTGTTTTTTTTGCTGTTTCTACTGACATATAATTCATATAGCATAAAATTAACTATTTTAACATATGTAATTCAGTGAATTTTTAGTATATCCAGAGTTCTATAGCCACCACCATTATCTAATTCAGAACATTTTATTTGGAGAAATATCAACTCAAATACTTCACCTATTTTAAAATATTTTAATTTTTAATTGGACTACAGTTGCTGTATAATATTTTATGTTACAGATGTACAATATAGGGACTCACAATTTTTAAAGTTTATACTCCAATTACAGTTATTATAAGATACTGGCTATATTTCTTGTGTTCTGCAATATATCCCTGAACTTCATTTTATATTATATGTAGTAGTTTGTGTCTCTTAATTCCTTGCCGCTTCCCCCATTTCCCTCTCCCCATTGGTAACCAAGAGTTTGTTCTGTATCTGTGTAAGTCTGTGTCTCTGCTGTTATATCCACTGGTTTGTTCTATTTTTAGATTCTATATATAAGTGACATCATACATTTTTATCTTTATCTAACTTATTTCACTTACTGTCATACCCTCCAAGTTCATTATGTTGTTACAAAAGGCAAAATTTCATTTTCATGGCTGAGTAGTATTCCACTGTGTGTGTGTGTGTGTGTGTGTGCGCGCGTGCATATAAGCACATACACTCATACACACATCACCTTTTATCCATTCATCTCTTGATGGACACTGAGGTTGCTTCCATAACTTGACAATTGTAAATAATGCTGCCATGAACATTGGGGTGCAAGTATGTTTTCAAATTAGTGGATTTTTAAAAGATATATACCCAGGATTAGATGGAGAAGGCAATGGCACCCCACTCCAGTACTCTCACCTGGAAAATCCCATGGACAGAGGAGCCTGGTGGGCTGCAGTCTATGGGATTGAGAAGAGTCGGACACAACTGAGTGACTTCACTTTCACTTTTCACTTTCATGCATTGGAGAAGGAAATGGCAACCCACTCCAGTGTTCTTGCCTGGAGAATCCCAGGGATGGGGGAGCCTGGTGGGCTTCCGTCTATGGGGTCGCACAGAGTCGGACACGACTGAAGCGACTTAGCAGCAGCAGCAGCAGCAGCAGCAGCAGCAGCAGCAGCAGGATTAGATTGCTGGGTCATTTGGCAGGTCCAGTTTTAGTTTTTTGAGAGAGCTCCATACTGTTTCCCCCAGTGACTGCATGGCTTTATATTCCTGCCAAAAGTTCCCTTTTTCTCTGTATCCTCATGTGAGGTTATGCTATTGATTGGAGATTTTTCTTTTCTAACATGGGTGTTTACAGCGATACACTTCCCTCCAAACACCATGTAAGTCACATCCCCTAAGTTTTGGCACACTGCGCTTTTGTTTTCATCCGTCTCAAAGTATATCCATGTATTTATGACGTCTCTGATTTCCCTTCCATTAATGATTCCCAATTTCATTCCACTGTGGTTGAAGAAAATACTTTGTATGATTTCAATTCTTTAAAAACATTTTAAGGCTTACTTTATTGCCAAACATATGGTTCATACTGTGGAAGTTTTCATCTGCACTTGAGACAGAGGAGTAAGCTAAGTGTTCTATAGATGTCTCTTAGCTTATTTGGTTCAAAGTGTTGTTCCAGTCTTCTATTTCGTTATTCATCTTTTGTGTAGTTGTTCTATCCATCATTGGAAGTATAGAATATGAAGTCTCTAACCATCATTATTGAAAATATGGTATATTTCTTACTTTGTCAGTTTTCATTTCACATATTTTGGGAATACATTGTTAGGTGTCCTGTCTTCTCTTGACACACTTGCTATCATAATTGACTCTGTTGTGGGTTAAATGGACACAGAAATAATCTAAATGAACTTTGTATATAACAGTCTTTACAAAGATAATTTAATAACCATTGTTCTAGACTAGGGGCCTCCAAAACTTTCTCAGTAAAGGACAAAGTAATATTTTAGATTCTGCAAGCCATATGGCCTCTGTCACAACTACTCAACTCTACAGTTGCAGTGACAAAACAGCTGTAGATAACATGAAAGCAAGCAAGTGTGATTATGTTACAGCAAACTTTATTTATAAACACAGGCAGTGGGCTGGACCGTATTTACCACTCCCTAGTCTGATAAATGGTTTTTGGCAGTGTGATTTATTAACCATGTTCTTTTATCAGTATCATTCTCTGTGTTCTTTGGGGATATTTCCTCTGCATAATTCCAACAAGTAATCTGATTTTGTAAACTTTACTGAATTACAGAGATTCTAATCTACCAGTTCGTGATGAGTTTATTTACAAGAACAATGCTTCTTTCTACAGGGTCTCCAGCTCTGCAACAGGGATGTGAAAATCCACTTCCATTTTCATTACCAGCCATGTCTGCATTACTGGAAACTCACATATTGACATTTGACACATAATGAGTCTGAGAAAACATAATATTCTCATTTCAAACCAAGACATCCTTATGTGTGGATTTGAATGAGTCGCATCTGCTTTCACAACAAATGCCTGCAAATCAATTACAAAAGAGCATCCTAAGAAGCATCATATTTAGCTGAGAAGGCATGAAAGTACGTGTCAGAAAAGAGCTGGCCAGTATTGAGTCTTCAAGACTCCAAGAATACTTCTGAGGTCTCAAAGGTGCCCATTTCAACATACAGGTGTGACAACAGGAAAACTGAGCGCTAATTGATTACGTGCTGTTCAGCAGTATGCAGCAGTCTGTAGCAGAGTCCAAATGACTAAATAATCAAATTCCAGCTATAAAGTAATGGGATGATAGATTGCCCAGGAAGGTTCTGTTACCCTGCGATGTTAGTCAGAGAGCTGCAAGAATACCTTTATACTCTGGGGAGGAAACAAGAGACCTGGAAGCAAGGTATTTATCACCATATAATTATCCCATGACATGTTTCTTCTACAAACTCGATCAGCAACTACATACCTCCTCAACCAAAGGAGGAGGAGGGAGAGATTATCTCAGCTTGACAGAGTTGGAAATGATGGCCCAAAGTGGCTCAGTGACACACAGGTAAGCTTGTTCATTTCAGCTCTGTAGCTCCTCCTGGGACAAAACCTGGAAGCTTCCCAAACTGCCTGCCTTCCCCTGTGTTATGGCAATAGGTATTTGTCTTTCTTTGGCTGTGCCTGGTGACAAGGATAAGGAAGACAACAGCAGCTGCCAGCCATTGCTGCTCTGGTGCTAGGCCCTGGGTTAAGGGTTTAATGTATGTTATTTCATTGTCTCACAGGTAATAATGTACTGCGATTAAAATGATCCCCATTTTAAAGATGGGAGAAGGCAATGGCACCCCACTCCAGTCCTCTTGCCTGGAAAATCCCATGGACGGAGGAGCATGGTGGGCTGTAGTCCATGGGGTCGCGAAGAGTCGGACATGACTGAGTGACTTCACTTTCACTTTTCAATTTCATGCACTGGAGAAGGAAATGGCAACCCACTCCAGTGTTCTTGCCTGGAGAATCCCAGGGATGGTGGAGCCTGGTGGGCTGCCATCTATGGCCATGGGGTCGCACAGAGTCGGACACGACTGAAATGACTTGCAGCAGCATTTTAAAGATGAATCTGAGGCTATGGGCTGTAAAAGGACTTGAAGATTGTTGCAACTTCTCTCTGATTCCAAAACTTTTGAAAACACTTTCTGCGGTTTTTCTGGCCAGCACAGTTGCTTTAGTCTTCCTGGTGGTGTTATTTTGTGCCAAAAGAAAGTGATGTCATTCCTTGAAATTAGAACATTTTCTAACACTGTACACAAAAATAAACTCAAAATGGATTAAAGACCTAAATGTAAGACCGGATACTATAAAACCCTTAGAGGAAAATATAAGCAGAACACTCTCTGACATAAACTGCAGCAAGATTTCTTTTTGATCCACCTCTGAGAGTAATGAAAATAAAAACAAACAAATGTGACCTAATTAAACTTAAAAGCTTTTGCACAGCAAAGGAAGCCATCAGCAAAATGAAAAGAAAACCCACAGAATTGGAGAAAATATTTGCATATGAAGTGACTGACAAGAGATTAATCTCTGAAGTATGCAAACAGCTCATGCAGCTCAGTATCAAAAAACCAACAACCTAATCAAAAAATGGGCATAAGATCTAAATAGACATTCCCTAAAGAAGGCCATACAGATGGCCAAGAAGCACATGAAAAGATGCTCAACATCTCTAATTATTAGAGAAATGCAAATCAAAGCTACAATGAGGAGTCACCTCATACCAGTTGTAATGGCCATCATCAGAAAGTCCCCAAACAATAAATGCTGGAGAGGGTATGGACAAAAGGGAACCCTCCTACAATGTTGGTGTTAATGTAAACTGGTAGAGCAACTATGGAGAACAATATGGAGATTTCTTTTTTCTTTTAACTTTTATTTCGTATTGGGGTATAGCCAATTAACAATGTTGGGACAGTTTCAGGTGAACAGTGAAGGGACTTGGCCATACATATACAGGTGTACACTCTGCTCTAAACCCCCCTGCCACCCAGGCTGGGCTCCAAGTGCTATTCAGTAGGTCCTTGTTGGTTATCCATTTTAAATACAGATGTGTAATGGTATGGTGATTTCTTAAACTAAAAGCAGAGCTCCCATAAGATCCACCAAAGCCACTTCTGGGCATATATCCAGAGGAAACCATCATTCAAAACAATATACACATCCCTATGTTCAGTGCAGCACTATTTACAATAGCCAGGACATGGAAGCAAGCTCAGTGTCCACTGACAGATGAAGGGATAAGGAAGGGATAAAGAAGATGTGGTACATATATGTGATGGAATATTGCTCAGCCATAAAAAAGAATGGAATAATGCCATCTGCAGTGACATGGATGGACCTAGAGATTGTCATACTGAGTGAGTAAGTCAGGAAGAGAAAAACAAATATCATATGATGCTGCTTATATGTGGAATACAAAAAAAAGGGCACAAATGAACCTATTTACAAAACAGAAGTTTAGTCACAGATGTAGAAAACAAACTTGTGGTTTCCAGAGGGGAAATGATGGGGGAGGGATAAATTAGGAGATTGGGGTTGATATATACACACTACTATTCACTATTTACAATAGCCAGGACATGGAAGCAAGCTCAGTGTCCACTGACAGATGAAGGGATAAGGAAGGGATAAAGAAGATGTGGTACATATATGTGATGGAATATTGCTCAGCCATAAAAAAGAATGGAATAATGCCATCTGCAGTGACATGGATGGACCTAGAGATTGTCATACTGAGTGAGTAAGTCAGGAAGAGAAAAACAAATATCATATGATGCTGCTTATATGTGGAATACAAAAAAAAGGGCACAAATGAACCTATTTACAAAACAGAAGTTTAGTCACAGATGTAGAAAACAAACTTGTGGTTTCCAGAGGGGAAATGATGGGGGAGGGATAAATTAGGAGATTGGGGTTGATATATACACACTACTATATATAGAATTGTGCCAAGAGAAGGTACTGGTCATAGCAAACACCCTCTTCCAACAATACAAGAGAAGACTCTACACATAGACATCACCAGATGGTCAATACTAAAATCAGATTGATTATATTCTTTGCAGCCAAAGATGGAGAAGCTCTATACAGTCAGCAAAAACAAGACCAGGAGCTGACTAGCTCAGATCGTGAACTCCTTGTGCCAAATTCAGACTTAAATTGAAGAAAGCAGGGAAAATCACTAGACCATTCAGGTATGACCTACATCAAATCCTTTACAATTATACAGTGGAAGTGACAAATAGATTCAAGGGATTAGATCTGATAGAGTGCCTGAAGAACTATGGATGGAGGTTCATGACATTGTACAGGAGGCAGTAATCAAGACCATTCCCAAGAAAAAGAAATGCAAAAAGGCAAAATGGTTGTCTGAAGAGGCCTTACAAATAGCTATGAAAAGAAGAGAAACGAAAGGCAAAGGAGAAAAGGAAAGATATATCTGTTTGAATGCAGGGTTTTAACAAATTACCCCACAATTGCACTCATCTCACATGCTAGCAAAGTCATGCTCAAAATTATCCAGGTCAGGCTTCAACAGTACATGAACCATAAACTTCCAGACGTTCAAGCTAGATTTAGAAAAGGCAGAGGAACCAGAGATCAAGTTGCCAACATCCGCTGGATCATCAAAAAAGCAAGAGAGTTCCAGAAAACATCTGCTTCTGCTTTATTGACTATGCCAAAACCTTTGGCTGTGTGGATCACAGCAAACTGTGGAAAATTCTTCAAGAGATGGGAATATCAGACCACCTCACCTGCCTCCTGAGAAATCTGTATGCAGGTCAAGAAGCAAGAGTTAGAACTGGACATGGAATAACAGACTGGTTCCAAATTGGGAAACAAGTATATCAAGGCTGTATACTGTCACCCTGCTTATTTAACTTCTATGCAGAGTACATCATGAGAAATGCTGGGCTGGATGAAGCACAAGCTGGAATCAAGATTGCCAAGAAAAACATCAATAACCTCAGATATGCAGATGACACCACCCTTATGGCAGAAAGCAAAAAAGAACTAAAGAGTCTCTTGATGAAAGTGAAAGAGGAGAGTGAAAAAGTTGGCTCAAAACTCAACATTCAGAAAACTAAGATCATGGCATCTGATCCCATCACTTCATGGCAAATAAACAGGGAAACTGTGGAAACAGTGACAGATTTTATTGGGGGGGGGGGGCTCCAAAATCACTGCAGATGGTGACTGCAGCCATGAAATTAAAAGACGCTTGTTCCCTGGAAGAAAAGTTATGACCAACCTAGACAGCATATTAAAAACAGAGACATTACTTTGCCAACAAAGGTCCATCTAGTCAAAGCTATGGTTTTTCTAGTAGTCCTATATGGATGTGAGAGTTGGATGATAAAGAAAGCTGAGCACAGAAGAATTGATGCTTTTGAACTGTGGTGTTGGAGAAGACTCTTGAGAGTCCCTTGGACTGCATGGAGATCCAATCAGTCCATTCTAAAGGAGATCAGTCCTGGGTGTTCTTTGGAGGGAATGATATGTTGAAGCTGAAACTCCAATATTTTGGCCACCTGATGCAAAGAACTGGCTTCTTAGGGAAGACCTGGTTGCTGGGTATGACTGAAAGTGGGAGGAGAAGGGGATGGCAGAGGATGAGATGGTTAGATGGCATCACTGACTCAATGGACATGAGCCTGAGTAAACTCCGAGAGTTGGTGACTGGCAGGGAGGCCTGGCGTGCTGCAGTCCATAGTGTCGCAGAGTTGGACATGACTGAGCGACTGAACTGATATATAGAATAGACAACTAATGAGAACCTACTGAATGGCACAGGGAACTCTATTCAAACCTGTATGGGAAAAAATTTTTAAAAAGGTAGATATATGTATCCGTAAAACTGATTTACTTTGCTGTACAACAGAAACTAACACAACATTGTAAATCAACTAGACTCCAAGTGAAAGGTGAAAGTGAAAGTCGCTCAGTTGTGTCTGACTCTTTGCAACCCCATGGACTACAGAGTCCATGGAATTCTCCAGGCCAGAATACTGGAGTGGGTAGCCTTTCCTTTCTCCAGGCGATCTTTCCAACCCAGGGATTGAACCCAAGTCTCCTGCATTGCAGGTGGATTCTTTACCAACTGAGCCACAAGGGAAGCAATACTCTTGCAACCCCATGGACTATAGCCTGCCAGGCTCCTCTGTCTATGGGATTCTCCAGGCAGAATACTAGAGTGCGTTGCCATTTCCTTCTCCAGGCAATCTTCCTGACCAGGGATTGAACCCGGGTCTCCTGCACTGCAGGCAGATTCTTTACTGACTGACCTATGAGGGAAGCCCAGATGAAAGTAAAGTGAAAGTGAAAGTTGTTTAGTTGTTTCCAACTCTTTGCAACCCCATGGACTATACAGTCCATGGAATTCTCCAGGCCAGAATACAGCAGTGGGTAGCCTTTCCCTTCTCCAGGGGATCTTCCCAACCCAGGGATCGAACCCAGGTCTCCTGCATTGCAGGTGCATACTTTACCAACTGAACTTTTAATATTGTTGTTTAATAGTCTCAATACAAACTGCAAAGAGACCACTGGAGTAAGTAGAAAAGAGCTCAAACTTGTGGAACTGGGTTTCAATATTGAGGGGGATATCACTCAGCTGAGAAATACTACAGGAGGTTTTATACATGTTCCTTGGACACTACTATTAGAAAATTAGTTTTTCCCTGAAAGTTACCCCAACAACTTGTGACTCTTCAATAAACCCCTTTACTCTTGGACGATGCTTGAGATACGGTAAGCACCGATGGCCTTCCCACATGCTGCAGTTGGAAAGATGCTTTAAAAATTGTCTCTCAATGGCTTTTCACTCCCATCCCTTAAGCTCTGAGTTGATGAAACAAAAAGTTATGTGAGGGGTACAATTTGATATTCTTAGTGTATTTCTAGCTTTACAATTAATTCATGGATGAGATAGTCATTATCCGACAGCAACCAGAAAGATGGAGACCATTCGTTTCAGACAAATACCCCAAGTCCTGTCATAGGTTTTGATTAAAAAGAAAACTTACCAAGTTTTATTCCTCAAAATATGATAAGTTCACGGGCAATTGAAATCAGCTAGTTCCATTGTTGGGTTTCTAATTCCAGGGCTTATAATAATATTTTTTGGAGTCAAATATGACACAATACTAGGACTCCTGGAGCTAGCAAAGATGATAAAGTGTTTTAGCCCCAGCAGGTGCTCAGCACATCCTTTATTAAAAAGAGCTGCCACATGCAGGCTCTGAGTGTGATGGATTGTATAGGAATTAGGAGTGACATGCTATGAATTTACAACATTAAATTTTTCCCCCTAATTAAAGCAGTGGGAATGGCCTCCAAACACAGTCTGGCTGCAGCTGGACAAGAATGACTGTATTCCCCAAGACTCCAGAAGGAGGATTCTTGACCCATTGCTTCCACACAAGAGTGCTTGAATTAAACCACGAGCTGACAGGAAAAGATAACTGACATTACTGAATTAAAAGTCTCTCTTTTCTGTTATACTTTGACTTCTATTCCCAGCTTGATATATGCACATTTTCCTTTTTTTATGTGTATAATTAGACTTGGTAAGGTAGCTGTCCTGTTGACAGAATAAACCCATGTAACAATAAGGGTGGCTGACTTCCAAATATCAGAAGGACCCACAGAGTACTGCAAACTGTGCCAGTGTGTTAGCAGTGACGAAGAAAAGCTCCACAAGCAGTATCTCCCAGCAGCTCCGTGATTGCCTGGGATGGTGTTGAAAGACCTGATTTCATCTGCACATTCTTGCACAGAGGGAAATGAAGGAGTGTGTATGTCTCCAGGAGAAGGTACTGAATGAGCCACAACTATGATACAAGAGCAGATGAATATATTTTTTCACAGGTTTTTGGAAGAAAAAGAATGTGTGGCCAGGTATCTGTGCCAAATGCATCATGTCTTGGACAAAGAATTATTCAGAAACAATAAGCTTACTCAAATGAATACTAGATTCTGCAGCTAAATGAGATCATTCCCCTTCCCTGACTTTCTGGTTCATCTCCTATCACTAAGGTTGTTCTCAAATGGATCCATTTGGGGACACCTGAGTGCTTCCTTCATTCAACAGATTTTTAGTTTTCCTTCCCTCAGAACTCTGAGAGGAACATGAAGGGGAAAACACTTCCTTAATATTTCCACCCATCCCCAAACACACACACACGGAAGTTAATGTCTCACTGTTCCTTAAATACATCTGTATTTCTCTCATGATAAATCATTTATTTGAATTATCTTTCTCTACTAGGATGAACAGCCGTGTTATTAATAGCATGGATTTCAGAGTCAGGCATCTCCACTGTTTCCTGACTAGACGATCTTGGGCAAGTTACTGAACTAAGTCTCTTTTGCAAAAGGGGGACATTAATACTAATTATTCTCAAAGAGTTGTTCTGAAGATGAAATGAAGTATGCATGTATATCAAGCATTGGGAGATGTACCCCATACATGTTAGCTGTAAGTATTTACCATTATTTTATTATCAATAAACTGAGACCTGAAATCACTGAAGAGAATAAAAAATTACATAGGCAGAATGCTGAAATTGGTAATCAATTATAAAACTAGTTCAGTAAGACAAAGAAAGGCCTCTGATTTTATTCTTATGTTCCTCTTTTCAACAGTCTTATTCTTAGGGGCGGGTGATGTCAGAAAGAGAGGGCGTATGGAAAAGGTGAGTTGGTGACATGGAGAGGAAACGTCAGAACGGAGGAGTAAGAAAGAAGCAGCTGAGGTACGTAATTTTGAGGCTCCATTCTGACATTTTCCCCAAACTTGCAACTTCTCTGACTGTTCCACTTAATTTAATAAAGCACCAGCTTCCTGCTCACATGCTTCTGAACTCTCCAAATACTTTCCATTCACTATGATTTTATGGTGTCAGACTCAGACCTGAAATATCCTTCTTGCTCCCGAAACACCATCCACCCATCAGTCTATTCTCTCCAAACCTATGTGACTTCTGAGTCTATAGTTTAAGGTTGGCAACTAGTGTGCATCTCAGACACCTTCTCCCATTGAGTTGTTATGCCCGCTTGCATTGCTATGATGAAAAGATTTCAGAGTCCATGTCTGGGTACAGCAGGAAAGAGTGATACAACTCATCTTACATCTGCCACAAGTGTGGGAGCGGAGAGTGGAGCTGAGATTGTCATGTATTATTGTCCCTTTTGTGAGTTTTGCCATCCCTTATCACCATCTTCTTATTGTTTGGCCACTAAGTCATGTCAACTCTTCTGTGACACCAAGGACTCTAGCCCATCAGCTCTGCTGTCCATGGGATTTTCCAGGCAAGAATACTGGAGTGAGTTGCCATTTCCTTCTCCAGGGGATCTTCTTGAATCAGGGCTTGAACCTGCACCTCCTGCACTGCAGGTGGATTCTTTTCCACTGAGCCACCCAGGAAGCTTTATATTGGTTATAAATCTCATCCTGCCTTGAGGTTGCACTTGTGTAACATCATTTCACCTTTTCCCCAAACTTTTGGAAGAATTCAGAGAAGACTTTATTTTTTTCCTTCTTTGTATTAACAGTTCCACATGAATGCTTTGTATGTTGTAAATACTTGGTAATTACGTGTTGAATGATTGACACCCAGGAACAGAAATAAATGTGTTTGAGAAAGGAGAGGCAGCCACATGACAGATCCTCCTTTCCTTTAGAATTTTTTCTCTCTCCCCATCTAGAGTGTAAAACCGTACGAATTCCCTTGGTGCTTTTCAAAGATAGACGCACACACCCTATATGCGGAAAGAAAGGCGTGTCTGCCACATGCTGTAGAATTAGCCTCTGGAACACAGAATTACTGACTGAATAGCTCGCTATTATCTTTTCTGTCCTGCAAGTCATTGGGAATGGCAGACTGCAAACAGTAGACCTATTGAAAGGGAAGTCATAGCCACTTGTCTCCACAGGAACCACATTGAAAGGGTGTTCAAAAGCCAGGCACACAAGAGCTGAGGCTTGGCAAGCATCACAGCTAGCTTGGAGCGCAAGTGACTATTCACAGTGGTGCTGCCTAACTGTCCGTATTCCCCACTGCTTCTCTCATGGATTCATTAAAAAGCCATAAGAAACCAACATGGCAGGGGTGGGCTGTCAGCAAGTCAGAATGATTGTGATAACTTTTGGGCTGCCTGGATACAGGTGAGAGAGACAAGCTCTATGTTGAGATTTCAAGAGTGGTGAGTAAGTGTGTGTGTCTGAATCAGTGAAGGTTCAGATGGGATTAGCTCAACCACCTCCATTTCTAGACTCTCGCCAATTTATATCAAGCCAGAGAGGCAGGCACCATTGAGTACGTTTGGGTTGCTTTGACAAGGGCTAATAGCTAGAGGAATATGGTTGACCACACTTAAAGGATATGAAGGGGATTTAAATTCTTCAGCTCAGACAAGAGTTTCTCATCCTTGGCACTATTGGCAGTTTTGGACAAAGAACTCTTTGTTAGCGTGAGGGGCTGTCTGCTGCACTGCAGAATGCTGAGCAGTATCTCTGGCCTCTACTCACTGGATGCCAACAGTACCCATCCCTCAGTAGTGATAAACACAAGTGTTTCCAGATGTTACCAAATATTTTCTGGGGGAAAAATTGTCCCTGTTGAGAACAACTGAACCAACTGTCTTCTTTGATTAATTATTAATAGGTACCCGTTAGTGAGAAAGACATCAAATCAACACAGGATTGCTTGGTGATAGTTTCATAAATCATATACACATATCTTGTGTATTTTATCACTCAGTAGTGCTTTAAGAGAAATTTCTGTCTCAAGCAGCTATTGTGTTAAAAATGTCTTTAGTGTATTAAATACTCGCACAGAACACAGCATTTTAATTTGGAAATATATCAGCTTACATTTATCAGAGTATTTTCATGCAGATAGAAATATATAACCAAAACAAAGAGGTTATAACCATAAATCATGGCAAAGCTGGCAGTGTAACTAAATTGGAAATGAGTTTACAAAATAAATGAAAACACAAAAACATATTACAGAATAAGTATGCCCCTTACTGCATTCTTTTTCGGATTGTTATAAATTGGAAAGAAAATACAGTGGGAGTTAAATTACCATACATTCTACCTGTCAAACACACTAACACAAATAGATCTATGAGCAGGTGTAGCTAACTGCTATTGTCATTAGTCTGGATTTACAGACATCTTGACTTTCCAATGAAAAGGTGAACAAAAATAAACGAAATCCTCATAAGCCTTAATTGAATGACAAAGCAAAAGTCATATTGTATCATTATCTTTCAGTCAAAATCTTTCACCTTTCATTACAAGACATTCCTTCTATTTGTTTATGAGTTGGCCACTATTAATTAACTTAGTAGATAAACATGATGTGAGAGTACAAAGAGAGACAAATGACTTTAAGGAAGCTTTCTAGTTCTGATATATATTCTTTAGTACAAAGACAAGCACTTAACCAAATTGTTTTGGACCAGTAAACTGACTATTAATTTAGCAGATTCAAGGTTTGAATGAGGGTTGTTTCAAGTATAGTTCTTATCATGAAAAAAAGAAAAAGGAAAACAAACGCACAAACTCACTTGGACATTATACTGAGGTTGGATAATTTAAGTAAGAAGAAATTTTATCAATGCTAATCATTACATTATTCTTTCCCATTCTAAAATCAAGGACATTTTTTTTTAGTCTACATTAAATTTTTCTTAAACTCCCAACAACTTTCTTACCCATAGTTGAAGTCTTAAGGGAAAGTCTTCCCACTTTACCTGATAATAGTATTTGGTAATTTGCTTGATAACAATGGTATCTGCAATAGAATAATACCTGTACCACATTGGTAATTTGTTTATGTTTTTATTATGAAGTTTGCTAAAGTATCTCCCATACCTCCATCTCAGGTATCAGTGTGTGAAACTACAGAGGCACTTTGCTCTCTTTCCAAAAATGCAGCTGGCTAGTCCAACTGAACTGCTCACATATTTGTGAAAATGCATTTTATTTTGCTGACTGATGTCAATGTCTTTTATGACACTCTCTACATGATCAAACGACTAGAGTTATCTTCAGACCAGAGACTCCTGTCTCTTCAAACCATTAGTGTCAGGGAGCTCATCTTGTCAGGCTTCAGCAATACGTGTACCATGAACTTTCAGATGTTCAAGCTGGTTTTAGAAAGGCAGAGGAACCAGAGATCAAATTGGCAACATCCGCTGGAACAGGTTTGATGCAGGATGCAGTATGCTTGGGACTGATGCACGGGGATAATCCAGAGAGAAGGTGTGGGGCGGGAGCGGGGAGGTGGGGGTCGGGATTGGGAGTTCATGTACACTTGTGGCTGATTCATGTCAATGTATAGCAAAACGAATACAGTATTGTAAAGCAAAACAAACTAAAAAATAAAAATTAATT